>BTPG01000001.1:166912487-167114098 GCA_036245525.1 Semisulcospira habei | reverse complement strand
TTACATAGTGATATGCTTCAATTGGATCTAAAACATGGTCTCTAGGAGTCGTCACGTTGGTGCAACTGCAACGAGTTCTCTCCCTATTGTCAATTGTCATCCTTGATAATTGAAGTTCCCTGACAGCGCAAAGGTACTGTAATTTTGAACGAGTTCTCTCCCAGTTCTCAATTGTCGTCCTTGATATTAAGGTTGCCTGGCAGCGCATGGGTACTGTAAAGACCTGATGAGATGGAACTACTACTCTATTTCACCTAAGCATCACTGAGCATGCTAAATTAACAAACTGAAAATGAACCCACCTTCACCTTCTTGCCCCCATCTTACTTGTCTACATCCCACCTATCCATCCATCCATCCACTATTCTGACCCCGTTCTCAAAATCACCTCCACCACCTCCCCCCCCCCCCCCCCACCCTCTGCCTTCTTTTTTTTTTAACCTCATAGCGATATGGTCTTCACCATGGCATGTTCCTCCCCTGTCCAGTCATGTCAGCCTACCCTTCAGTCCCAAACCCCTTCCCAATCACCTAATCCCAAAGATCCCATTGTGAAGGACACTCTCGATGAAAACTAGAAAGTGTTCAATGACACGTATGTCCATGTTCTGAAACACTGGAGAAAGGCCTTGTCTGTTCGCTATGTTCACCTTCTAGAGTCCACTAACAGTGGGTTTGACGTGACTTGGAAGGATGTGGACTTTGACAATAACACTATCGACCGCACTGACTTCAGCGTTCGTACAAGGGCAGCAGGAATTCCTGATACACTTGCCAAGACATTCGTACAAGTGAAACGGGCAGGCATCAACTACATTACTGTGACCCTGTATTACAAACGGAAGCGTAGCATGGGCGGAACCTGTCTGATCCAGGGAATACGTGAAGAGTGGGTGAAGACGGAATTCCACCAGCTGTGTGCCCTGGTCAGGTCACTACAGAACGGGAACTTTAACGAAGATCATGTGCCCCCACCAACATTCAGTCACCTACCCCTGTGTTCTAGCTCCGAGCCACAGCACCCCCAAACCCGTCCTCATCCTCCACTGCAGTGTGTGATTTCACATCCACTGAGGCGGGGGGATAAGAGGGTTATTAGCAACCAGACCACATCACCCTTCACAGTCACACCATCCTTCACCTCCCCCACCATCTCCCCTAGCAAATCACGTGGGTTGTTGCTCGACGTCTCCTTGGCAGACACTCCCATCACTCCCACCCGCTCCACTCTAACGGAATCCTCAGGAGTTTCCCTCCTAATGCTGACACCCAAGGGGGGGGGGGGGGGGGGGGGTAGGTTAATCTGCTAAGGCCGATCTCGCCCCAGCACTTGACATCGTCCGCAGATCGTGTCTCCTTTACAGTCACACCCCTTACAGATTCAGCGTGTGTTGTTCCTGTTATGGCAGCCGTGAATGATTTGCAAGTGTCATCTCCTGGCATGCAAACCCTCCTTCGCCCAACTGACTTTGAGACCAGCCCGTCAGAGGCAGAGTTACACACCGTGACTTTGCTCCCTGCGTCTCGCCCAGCTTCCTGTCCACCTGAGATAACCAACAGCAGCGACCCAGGTATGACCAAGGCAGCCGCTCATGCTACCTCCATAAACACCGTGCTCCCTCTCCGACATCTTGCCGCTCTACCAGCTCTACAGAACTCCTCGCAGCTGTACTCCCGCCTACGCGATGCTCATAATATCATCGCGGGTCTTCGTGCTGATGTAGACACTTTGTTTAAAGGGCTGTCAGCGGCTCTCATCAGGATTGATCAACTTGACAGCCACATCCGCGATGAAGCAGTGAGGAGAGCCAAGGATCTGCAAGCCACAGAGTCCTGCATGGGCGAGATGTTGTCTGGTCTCGACAAAAGGATAAACAGTGTGGAATCAGCTCAGCACGCTATGGACAGCACTGTTAACGGTTTATCTACCGCTAAACAGAATCACAAGCAGCGCCTTCGAGATCTGCAAAAGAAACTGAACAAGGCATCAGCCCATACAAACAGTCGATCAGTGACTGATAACTCTGACAGTACACCTACACATCAGTCTGCTGCCCTTGACAGCAGTACCTCTCAGAGGTGTGCAATGGACATAGAAACAGTTCCATCCCCCCTCTCCGCTTCTTTCACAAGACGACATCATGGCTGTGTCCCTCCAGGCTATGAGAGTGGGTGAGAACGAGAGCCGGGAACGCCGCATTCTTGTCCGGATAACCGCAGGCCAGCCCGAGATCATCAACCAAACTACAGAAGCCAGCGGCCAACAGCAGCAAAACAACAGACCGTCTCACAGGCTGTCTCCGGAGGAACAGATACTACAACACTCAGTACTCGCTGACACCAACACTCTAGTTATCGGAGACTCCGTTGTTCACTACATCAAGGCGGAGAAGATGTCTACGTACCCAGAGGAAAAGGTGCAGATCATATCTGTGTCTGGCCTGAAAAATCCCCACCTGATTTGCTGGCTCCGGAGTCAAGAACCCTCTCACACAGTCTCTCTTGTGACCTTCCATGTTGGAGTGAACGACTGTAAGCAGACAGAAGTGACCAGCGCTGTTTGGGACCAGCTTGCCCGGCAATGTCGGCGGGTATTCCCCAGCGCATGCATCCAAGCTTCCTCCATTCTGCCAGCCCAGAGGGGACAACAGCTGAACAGGTCTATTACTGCCTCCAACGGAAACCTATACCACATGTGCAAAAAGCGTGGGGTAACATTTGTGGACAACACGCTGATTTTCTCCACTACAGATGGATTTCCACGCAAAAGGCTCTACAGGCGCAGTGACCCAATCCACCCTAGCTGGCAGGGCACAGTTAGCTTGGCCATTAACGTGAAAAGAGGTGGGGTGCCTCCTGACACCTCCACAGCCATCCGTGCTCCGAGCAGTGGCCGGGACCGTGGTGAGAGGCGTAGCCGCGGCAACTCTCCAGGACTGTATTCTGAAATTGTGGCAGGGACTGCGTCCTCTACATCTACGTCCTACCCAGGATCACAGTATGATGCAAATAGCCACCAGATAACAGGAAACTGTTTCAACATCACATTTCAACAGCAACAGCGATGGGCCTGTTCAGCTTTTGTCCCCTCTGGGGCTAGCGGAAGGGAGTCAAGCCAGATGCATGCTGATACAAGACATGTCACCCCCACAGCAAAAGGAGGCACCAGATCAACAGTTTATAGCTATGTGGCAGTCGCCTAACATACTGCAGTTCCCGACCGTTCCTGCAATGTACCCACAGTATCGTGCGGTGCCAACGGACCACTTTTCGGAAAACACTGTGGCGCAACCCTACCCATTCAGCGTCACCGCACCCGCACACACTCTGCATACAAATTACGACGTCTGGGTTCAGTACAACCACCCAGCTTGTGTTTACTGAGACTATAACCAGAGCAGCCTACTATATACATCTATTAAACATTATATTCTGTGAATTGTCTGTTGGGCCAGTTGTTCAGGAGAATTTCAGTGACTAGACATTGCTTCCTAAGTGATCTCTTACATCATAGACATTGCTTCCTGTGATCTCTTACATCATAGACATTGCTTCCTAAGTAATCTCTTATATCGTGTGCGCACTGTAACGGTGTTTCCTATCCTTCGTCTATAACTACAACAGTAACATTATCACTACGAGAATACATTTTCATTTGAGCGATTTGGGACGCTGGTTAGGTATCTTTGTGTAAGCGTACCGTACGCCGAGTGTACTGTGACACTGTTTTTTCCTTGTATTTCCCAGCACACCATCAGTCATAAGCGATTATTGACGCTTTTTGGAAAACTTCGAGCAACTCTTCATCTACTGGACAGTTGGTCAAGACACATTGAACTTGTAGTGTGTCAACGTATAGACTGCCTTGTTTTTCCTCGTCGGCACTGAAAAACAACACACAACTATACAATAATATATATCTTTTTCTCTTGGTTTATAGGTGTTGATTTATTGTTATCTTTCTACATCAGTTATGTCTACAGACAAGCCTGATACGCATCAGTTGCTTATAGGACATTTAAATATATATCATTTGTATAACAAAGTTCCAGATTTATGTGTGATGTTGAGTCAACCAAACGCTTTCCACGTGTTTGGAATAACTGAATCACGACTGTGCTCTAACATCAGTGATGAAGCCATTTCTATCCCGGGTTTTCATGTATTTCGTCGCGATCCTCTTTCCCCTAAACACACGGGTATAGCCGTGTATTTAAAAAATTCTATTAGGGATGACGCTCGACGAAGGACAGATCTAAAATCAGACCTAGTGGATAGCGTTTGGATTGAATTAAAAGCAAGCAAAGCCATTCCATTATTAATCTGCTTTGTTTATCGAAATCCCTCGGCCACTTTTGAATGGTATGACGCATTTACGGAAATGATGGACAATGCAACCAAATGTACTTCTAATCTATTAATCTTAGGCGACTTTAACATCAATTTGTTTTCTTCCAATCCTGCTTGGGAAACTACTCTTTACTTTGTTTGGTCTCAAACAGTTGGTCACTAAAGCAACAAAAGTAACTGCCAGTTCCTCAACATTGATCGACCATATTTACACAAACAACAAGACTAGAGTACTAGGGGTGCAGGTGCCCGAGGTTGCTATTAGTGACCATTACCCCGTCTGTTGTAGCTGGGCTCTGAAAGGTGACCGATGCCCCAAAAATCACCAACACATCACTATTAAATTCAGATCTTATAAACACTTTAACAAAGATGTTTTCCTATCGGATCTCTGTCAAGTATGTTTCAGTCACGTTTATAATTACACGGATCCCAATACTGCGCTTGCAAAATGGTATGAGCTTTTTCTAAGTGTACTGGATAAACATGCACCATACCAAGAAAAACGTGTAAAAAGTGCACAGCCTCCCTTCTGGTTAAATAATGATATCAAGGATGCTATGTCACTTCATAATGAACTTAAAAAGCACAAGGAATTTGATGCCTATCGTAAACAGCGAAATAAGGTAAAGTATCTTGTCCGTGAAGCCCAAAAGTGTCACTTTAAACGGATCATTGATGAGAAAAGGGACACATTTACAGTGTGGCGCGCCCTGAACACATTTACAAAATCTAAACAAAAGCCGTCATGCACCAGTATCTCAGCGGATACATTTAATACACATTTCCTATCTGCTGCTGATGTCCTATTACAAAGTTGTCCAAACATGTCACAGATATCAGACGTACTTGATAAATTCTGTGCCGAAAAGCTCAAGTCGAGTATTTTCAACATTCCTGTTATAACGGTTTATGACGTTGGTAAAACTATATCTCAGCTAAAAAATAAGAGATCAACTGGTCATGACGGCATTAGTACTGCAATACTAAAACTTGCTCTCCCATATGTTGTTGATTCAGTCCTCTCTGCGCCGTCTGGTGCTTGAGGCGACGGCAAGGGAGCGCCACTTTTGTCTGTCAGCTGCTATTTTGGGTGCTGTTTGCAGAGTAAGGCCTCTGTTCTTGAGCTCTCGCTCCACGGTTCGGCGCCACGTCTCCTTTGGTCGCCCACGGTTTCTCTTCCCCTGTGGTGTCCATCTCAGTGCCACCCTTGGTAATGAGTCAGGTGACATTCTGCAAACGTGGCCTAGCCATCTCCATCTCCGTGTGGCGATGGTTTCAGCGATGCTGTCTGCGCCTGCTCTCTTCCGTAGTTCCTCGTTTGTAATCATATTTGGCCAGAAGACCTTCATGATCCGTCGCAGGCACTTGTTCTGGAAGACATCCAGCTTGCGTTCCGTAGCGGTAGTGGATTTCCAGCATTCTGACCCATATAGAAGGACACTCAGCACGTTGCTCTTAAAAATACGGAGCTTGGTGTGGATGCTCAGGCTTGTGGTCCTCCAGATGGGTTTCAGCATTGCGAAGGCTTGGTTGGCTTTGCTGATTCTTGTGGTGATCTCCCTTGTGCAGTCTCCATCTGTGGTAACCTTGCTGCCCAGGTACGTGAACTCGTCCACCTCTTGCAGAGGTTGGTCATTGATGGTGATTGGGTCGCCCACTATGGTGTTCTTCCTCATGACTTGAGTCTTCCTAATGTTGACCCCGAGACCTATGGAGCTTGCTGACTGTGTCAACTGTTGTGTCTTCTGTTGCATGTCCTGGTTTCTGCTTGCCAGCAGCCCGATATCATCGGCGTAGTCGAGGTCATCCAGCATTGAGGTCAGCGTCCACTGAATTCCCTGCCTCCTTCCCTCTGTGGTGCGGCGCATGATCCAATCAATTGCCATTGAGAATAGGATTGGCGAAAGAATACATCCTTGTTTCACTCCGGTTTCCACCTTAAACGGTTCGGTGAGCTGGTTGTTGTGGACGACTCTGCACTCAAAATTCTTGTACAGGGACCTGATGACGTTGACAAGTTTCTGGGGGATTCCATAGTATCGCAGGATTTTCCAAAGGGAGTCTCGATGCAGACTGTCGAAGGCCTTCTCAAAGTCTACAAAGACCACATAGAGGGATCCATTCCATTCGTTAGACTGCTCAAGGATCTGTCTCAGTACGAAAATATGGTCAATGCAGGACTTGCCTTTCCTAAAACCTGCCTGCTCCCGGCGAAGGATGCCATTCACTGCTGTCGTAATGCGTTCAAGGAGAATGCGGCTGAAGATCTTGCTGGTGAGGGATAGTAAGGTGATGCCTCGCCAGTTGTTACAGTTCCCCAGGTCTCCTTTCTTCGGAAGTTTGACGATGGTGCCGGTCTTCCAATCGCTCGGCGCTTCCTCAGTGTCCCAGATCTTTTGAAAAATCTGACAAAGAAGCTGCGGCGTTACCGTATCTTCTACTTTCAGCATCTCGGGGCACACTCCGTCATCGCCAGGTGCCTTCCCGTTCTTCAGCTTTTGAATGGCCTGCTTGACTTCCGCAATAGTAATGTTGCCGAGGTTAATGTCCAGGTCCTCCTCCGCTTCAGGAATGTCAGTGAGGGTTGGTGGGTCTGAGCGGTTCAGGATGGACTCGAAGTGTTGCTTCCATCTCTTCAGCTTCTCTTCCTCTACTGTGACATGAGTTCCATCTTCAGCTCTCACTGGAAGGTCGTGGTGTTGCCCGTAATCGCCCTTCAGCTTCTTGGTGTTCTGGTACACTGTCTTCATGTCTCATGTTGTTGATTCTCTGACGTATATTTGCCCACTCGGCACCCGCCTCCACGTGGTGTGGGTGGGTAGTCCACTCAGTCCCTGACTGAGTGGGCTAGCAGAGGGGTGCCATCTTTGTCCAGGATTAGGACTTGATGTCAGCAGATATGTTGTTCAGTCTTTTTCACTGGTCCGGTTTTTAAGTAGCTGTGCTAACCCAGGTCGTACCATGTTGGATTGGTCCTTAAAAATACTCGTGACTGTTTGGTCCTTTGGATCCCAAGTATTTGCCGTGCTTGGAGACCCTGTGTCGGGGGAGAAGGGGATCCTGGTGGCTGAGGTTCCCTTTGGGTTGCGGCTCACTGGTGCCAACACTCCACTTTGGCCTTGACTTCTACCTAAACGGGAGGCTAGTCGTACCGGCCTAGTCAATCGGCTCTTGTCACGTTGAGCCCTATCCCACTGTTGACATGCAGGTTGATATACGGAGCACCATGCTATAGCCTCTGCTGCTGATTAGGTGCTTTACGCCAGTATTCCCCTGCATTCAACAGTGTGATAGAAGGCGGTGGCTCAAACGGTTCAATCGGGCTTACCCCCTTGAGTATATCTTTCGGGCAGTCTCCATTGTGCGTCGGCTGGAGACCCGCCGACATTTGCACTTTCCCTTGTTGGGCTCAGTGGCGGGCGGGGACCCCCGGGGGATGAATATCTCTACTGTTATAATATGGAAAAAAACAAAAAACAAAAAAACTTGCACAGAAGCGGCACATAGCCACCAACATTGAACATGACAGTGACTCGGACTGTGAGGAAGTGACGCCTCAGGCATCGGCCTTATGGCCTCGCTTCCTCATTGTCCATAGCAAGGTGAAGGAGAAACCTGTTACCAAGCTGCATCCTTTTCTGGTGGGGGTGACCCTCAGGAGCCGTGTTGGCAGGCCTGACGCCCAGCGCCTCAGGTCTGGTGACTTGCTGGTGGAGTGCCGTACCCGCGCACACTCCAGCGGGCTACTGAGGCTCTCTTCCATCAGAGACACTCCGGTGGAGGTCACACCCCACAAGACTATGAATTCGTCAAGAGGCGTAATCAAAGATCAAGCTTTGGCAGAACTGTCAGAAGATGAACTTGTACGGAACCTTAAGTCTCAGGGGGTGACTTACGTCAGGCGCTTCGCTTCCAAGCGAGGTGGTGGGGAGATCCGTCTCCCTACCATCATCCTGACGTTTGGCACCCCCCACCCCTCCTACTACCATCTGGGGAGGTTACTACTCCTTGAGAGTGAAAAAGTACGTCCCTCTCCCCCTCCGGTGCTTTAAGTGCCAAAAGTATGGCCATGGGCAGAAGACATGCCGTCAGGCAGAGGCTTCATGCGCCTTTTGCACTAAGCCTGGACACTCTGCTGAGTCCTGCACAGCCACCCCCCTGTGTGTGAATTGCCAGGGGGCGCATATGGCTTCGGATAAGAAATGCCCTCGTTGGATATCCGAGTGCAAGATTCAGCAGGTGCGTGTGGAGAAGGGGCTGTCCTTTCTGGATGCCAAAAAACTGGTTGAAGGCCCTGGTGCAGCTGCGGCTGCCCCAACCTCTAACACCTCAGTATATACTTTCAGTGCAGCGGTGGCATGCAAGCGCCCCACCAAAGACTTTTCATGTCAGACCCCAACTTCTTGGTTGGGGGCGGAGCCTCGGCTCATCTCGCCCCTGGAGAGTAACCCTCCTCCGGTGGTGAAGAGGAGCCAGGGAACGCAGAAGGCGGACACTGCCGGTCCGGTTGTGCCGCCTTCTGTTGTCCCTAAGCCTCAGCCCCCACCCATACCTGTTAGTCAGTCAACTCCAAAGGCTTCTGGCTCTGGTCAGCCTTCTAAGGCCGCTAACTCCAGCGGCAGGAACGCTGCCCAGGACCAGGGGTCTAAGAAATCTATGGGACCGCTGTGCGCACGAGCCCAGAAGGGGAACACTGATGTCCCCCTTCAAAACAAATATGCTGCACTGGAGGAGCGGATGGAGGGAGTGGAAGTTGTCGTTGCTGATACTGCGGCAGCTCCACCCCCTTCATCTCCGAAGAACCAGAGGAGGCCCGGGAGCCGGCCCCCTCTGTTTCTTCAACTCCTTCCAAGGCAAAGGAAAAAGGGGGGAAAAACTCTTCACCCCCAGATAAGACATAATCATGTACTCTGTGCTTCAGTGGAATTGTCGTGGTTTTCAAGCTAACTTTGAGGAATTACGTCTTTTAGTCAAGTTCTATAACCCCTCAGTAATATCTCTTCAGGAGACTTACCTAAAGACTTCTGACCATGTATCCTTTAATGGTTTTAACGTTATACATAAAGGCTCTGATTCGGAGAGGCGCTCGGGTGGAGCGGCTCTTCTCATTAGTAGCCAAATTTTATGTAGCCCTGTTAGCATCGACACCTGTCTTCAGGCTGTCGCAGCTCAGGTTACCTTGAAGAAGACCATAACAATATGCAGTATTTACCTGCCACCATCACTTCGGGTCAGTAGCAATGATATTTTTAACTTGGTAGATCAACCTTTATTTTCATGGGGGATTTTAACGGTCACGCTCACCTTTGGGGCAGTGACCACTATGATGGCAGAGGTCAGATGTTAGAAGATGTTTTTTCTCAACTTAACCTATGTCTTTAACGATGGCTCACCTACATACTCTAACTCAGGTTCAGGATCTAGTTCTGTTCTGGACCGCACTGTGTGTGATCCTTCTCTTATGCTGGACTTTGACTGGAAGGTTCACGACGACCTGTGTGGTAGTGACCACTTCCCAGTAGTTCTGTCATCGGTCAGCTGTGAGGAGGATTCGCCGGTGGGGCGCTGGAATCTTAAGAAAGCTAACTGGCCTCTGTTCGCCTCCCTCTGTCAGTCTCGTCTTACAGAGGAGGTGGTCATGTCCGCTGAAGAACCTGTTTCTTGTTTTACTTTTATTTTGTTGGACGTAGCGGTGAAACCATCCCTAGAACGTCCACATCAGTCCCTCGGAAGCCGAGAGTACCATGGTTCAATGAAGAGTGCCGCAAGGCCCAAAAAAATGCGCAAATCTGCTCAGCGACGTGCTTTTCGTAATCCGTCGCAAACAAATATTTTAACATTTAAAAGACAGCGGGCGAAAGCCTGTTACACTTTTAAACGTGAACGCCGTGCTTCCTGGAAACGCTTCGTCTCATCTTTATCTTCTAGGACTCCATCCCAAAAAGTCTGGAAGGCTGTTCGAAGAATTAGGGGCAGGGGTGGCTCGGCTTCTGTCGGCCATCTTAGAGATGGTGCCAGTTTGGTCACAGATAAAAAGGCTGTGGCTAATTTGCTTGCCTCCACCATTGCCCATAATTCTTCAACAGAGCATTATTCACCTTTCTTCCAGAGAGAGAAGGAGAAGTGAGAATCTTGTGCTTGTGATTTTATATCTTATAACTCGGAAGACTATAATGCCCCTTTTACGTTTTCAGAATTGCAGCAAGCCATGCAGAAATGTACTGACTCTGCTGCTGGATTAGATACCATCCATTATCAGCTCCTAACACATCTGCCTGAGGATTCACTCCTTATACTTCTCAAGGCCTTTAACCATATCTGGATAACCGGTCATTTTCCGCCATCTTGGCGCCAGGTGTGGTTGTGCCAATCCCCAAGCCGGGTAAGGATCCTTCCGACCCGGGCAACTATCGGCCAATAGCTTTGACATCATGTTTATGTAAGACTATGGAACGCTCGGTCAACGCGCGACTGGTGTGGCATCTTGAGTCACGTGGTCTCATCACAGACCTCCAGTGCGGTTTCCGGCGCTTCCGTAGTACTACTGACTGTCACGGCTAGTGACTGTTTTGACAGTGGTAGTCGAAAGTTACCGAAGCACTGGTCAGTGTAGGAATAGTGAGTTGTTTTCATGTTGGTAGACACGGGCTAGTGTTCTTTGTTTTGCACGTGTGGGGCGCGCTAGTGAATGCGGTAGTGTGTTCACTGCCGAGTTTACCTTGTCGGTAGCAAGGGAATAATAGTTTAGTTCGCAGCTGTACTCGGTTAGACCAGGTTGTCTTGCCCAGCTGACTGTTTGGTAGTCAGTGACTGACCGTTTGTGAGAGTCAGTGACACAGCGCCGATCCAGTCCCGTGGCCGTTGGTGGCCGGAGACTGGGGGTTGTTTTGCCTACGGGTGACGGCGTTGTGATGGGTTGCAGAGGAGGTAAGTGCGTTAAAAATCCCGCGTGCGGATGTTTTGTCATGTTATGGTTGTTATGGGTGTTTTGTACTATGTGCTACGTCTAGGGTTATCGTGGGGGGAAAAGGAGGGGAGAACGCGATGGGTGGAAAAGGGGAAGTATTGTTTTGACGTTGTTGGTTTGGTTCTATTTCATTATTAGTTATTTTTAACTGTTCAGCGAAATGTTGCATTGGTTAGTGGAATGTGTTGGTTAGTGAAATGTTGTATTGGCTGTTGTGAAAGTGCAGAGAATGTTAGGAAGGCTTTTATAATTTGTGAGAACTTTCATTGTTTTGGTTTTTGTGTAATTTTTGGTTTGGAAAGCACGTGTCACATGGGTGAAGGTCGAGTGCTTGAACGGTTAGTGGTAGTGTTTTTGTAAACCAAGCAGGGTGGGTATGGGAGGTTAGCTGGTTTTAGAACCCTCTGGTTTATGTTACTTACGGGGCCGTTTAGGCTTCTGCTTTTGTTTTGCATTTTTGACGTTCGGGGTCGGGACCGGTTGGAGGGCCGACGGGCAGTAGGACCAACCACGCCTCGCTGGACCGAGTGTCGACGTGGAAGGGGCGCGGTCATCTGTACTGTTCAGCCGTCAGTTCGGAGGACTGTAACCTGACTTTTTTATTATTGTGAAGCAACAGTTCTGCGTAGCGTGGGGAGAGAGTTTGTGTCCACCACTCGATGCAATGCTGATGCTGCAGAAATAGTATTAACCTTGGTTTAGTTTTTTCCTTTTGTTTTTCTTTTCTTTCTTTGTTTTTTTTTTTTGGGAGGAGGAGGGGGCAGGGAGGGGAAGTGTCGGTGGGAAGTGTGGGAAGGAGGGAAAGGGGGATAGTTAGTGTAATAGTAATAAAGATTGAGTGTGCGTGTAAAGTAAATGTGTTGTGTTGCTTGTGCTGAGCAGTAACCTGTCTTGAGGCAAGACGCTAGGGTTCTTTATCTATCTCTTTCTTCTCTTCTACTCCTAACCTTCATTCTCGTCTATCTCTCTTTAGTCGGGACATTTGGGGGTTCTACTTCTATTCTATCTTCCATTCTCGTCTGTCCCTCCCTAGTCGTGACACTGACCATCTAGTCCGCTTTGAGTCTTTTATCCGAGATGCTTTTGTCAACAAGCAGCATGTCTATGCAATTTTCTTTGATCTTGAAAAGGCATATGACACTACCTGGAAGTATGGTACAATGTCTGATTTATCGGACATTGGTTTTAAAGGGCACCTGCCTGTTTTTATTCACAATTTTTTGTCTAACAGGTCGTTCCATGTCCGTGTGGGCTCCACCCTCTCCGACTCCTTTGAACAGGAGATGGGTGTCCCGCAGGGCAGCATTCTATCCCCTGTTTTATTTAGCATTAAAATAAATAACATTGTAAAGGCCGTCAAGGATGATTCTGAATGCTCTTTGTTTGTGGACGACTTTGCTTTGTGTGCACGAGGTCGAGGACTTGCGTCCCTTGAGAGGCGCTTGCAGCTGTGCGTTGATCGCATCCAGGGGTGGGTGTCTCTCAACGGATTCAGGTTCTCGCCCTCCAAGACAGTCTGTGTGCATTTTACTAACCAGACGAAATTTTTTCCAAAACCTAGCCTGAGCATTGCTGGAGTGCCAATTAAGGTGGCCGAAGAGGCAAAGTTTTGGGGGGTCATCTTTGACAAAAGATTGACCTTCTGCAACCATGTTAACTACCTTAGAACCTCTTGTCGGAAGGCCCTCGACATTCTTCGTGTCGTTGGTCGTACTGACTGGGGTGCAGACCGCATTGTCTTACTTCGACTGTACCGGGCCCTTGTTCGGTCCAAACTAGATTACGGCTCTGTGGTATATGGCTCGGCTTCCAAGTCTGTTCTACAGCGTCTGAACACAATTCACCATCAAGGTCTGCGCATATGTCTAGGGGCCTTCAGGACATCTCCAGTTCCTAGTCTGTATGCCGAGGCAGGGGAGCCTTCTCTCAGGCTCCGCCGCATCCGCCTCATGCTCAGCTACGTTCTGAGGCTGAAGGCCCATCCAGACAATCCTGCCTATGATTGTGTTTTAACCCGTCGTTTGCAGAGATTTACGATGCCCATCCGGGAGCTGTCCGTCCACTTTCCTTCCGTGTCTGACCTCATCTGCAGGCGGCCGGAGTGTACCTGGACAAAGTTTCGGAATCTCTGCAACACGTCACTCCACCCTGGCTACTACCAGTTCCTGACATCTTGCTGGACTTGACCGCCCACAAGAAGGATTGTACTCCACCAGCCATATACCAACAGAGCCTCAGTGAACTCCTTTCAAGTTTTCCTGGCTATTGTCGTTTTTATACGGATGGGTCCAAGTCTGAGGATGGGAGAGTGGCTGCGGCTGCAGTGTCCTCTCGCCATCCTAGACGCCCATTTAAGCTCCGCCTACCTGACCATTCCTCTGTATTTAGTGCAGAACTGCAGGCAATTCTGCTGGCACTCAAGCATGCCTGTCAGTCTCGGGAAAGGAACTTCCTGATTCTGTCTGACTCTCTTTCTGCCCTGCAGGCCCTTCAGGGCGCGGGAACAGACCACCCAATGCTGGTGCAGATTAGAGAGCTCTACGCAGACTTGATGAAGGAATATTATGACATCATTTTAATTTGGGTCCCGGGCCATGTGGGCATCGAAGGCAAGAGAATCGCAGATTCTGCTGCCAACAGTGCCCGCAGTGACCCTGTCCCTGACACACAGACTGTTTATAGCGATTTTAAACCTGTGATTAGTGCGTACATAGGCCGCGAGTGGCAGTCCGAGTGGGACAAAGAGGAAGGGAACAAGCTTTATGAAGCTCTTCCTACGGTGTCCGACAGTCTACCTTTCCGCTGCAGCAGCTGCCGTGAGGAGACTGTCCTTACTCGGCTCCACATCGGGCACACGTATGTTACGCACTCTTACTTACTTAAACAGGATGAGCGTCCATGGTGTTTTGCCTGTGATGAACAGTTTTCTGTTCGACACTTTTTGCTGTATTGTGCTGACCTAATTGACACCAGATATAAACACTTCACAGCAGACTCCTTGAAGGTTTTGTTCCGGGATGTTCCCCTGGACAAAATCTTCAATTTCTTGCGAGCATGCAATATTTTTAACAAGATCTGAGCATTCATAGACTATGTGAATTTTTTTATTTGCCCTTTTTGAGAGTCTGTAGACGTTTCTTTTAAAGACATGTGCGACATTTGAGCCTGAGATTTTTAATCTTTATTTACATCTTGTCTTAAGACCTTGCTTTTAGTCTGGCTGACCAGATTTTTACCCATCCCGCCGTGAGATGGCCTTAGTCGCCTGCTCGGCGTTAAACCCAAATAACCAACCAACCAATCTGACGTATATTTACAATCTTTGTATTCGACAGGGAACATTTCCGTCCAGCCTAAAGAAAGCAAAAGTCATTCCTTTGCCCAAAACTAAAGATCTTTCTGAGCCAAATAACTTTAGGCCCATTTCCTTACTTTCGACTTTGTCACCATCATTTACAGCAGTTCCTGGAAAATCATCAAGTTTTACACCCCTTGCAATCAGGATTTCGACAACGCCATTCTTGTCATACAGCGCTGATTCATCTGATTGATAGATGGCTCGATGCAATGAACAGACTGCAAACGACAGGGACAGTATTTTTAGAGTTTAGCAAAGCTTTCGACTTAGTCAATCATAATCTACTTATACAGAAACTTAGAGCATATAGGCTTAGTAGCAACGCTGTGGCGTTTTTTCAGTCATACCTAGAGAATAGAACTCAATTTGTTCTTGTAAATGGCAAACAATCTGCTGAGGGTATAATTCGTTATGGTGTGCCACAGGGATCAATACTCGGCCCCTTATTATTTTCTCTTTTTATAAATGATCTTCCTTTACAGATTTCTCCCACTGGAGTCACCTGCAGCCTTTTTGCAGATGATGGCACATTAGACTTTTCTGATACAAATGTTTTCAGTGTCAACCTCACCCTTCAGCAAGGTCTAAATGTTACATCAAAATGGTGTGCTGATAATATCATGATTCCAAACACTGGTAAAACAAAGTGCATGCTCGTCACCACCAGACAAAAACATCAGCTCAATCCCCCTCCTTTGAACTTGTTTCTGGGATCAGAACAAATTCAGCAAGTTAAAGAACATCGAGTACTTGGCACACACATTGACAACTGTCTCAGCTGGCAGAGCCAAACAAGATATGCAAGGTGGTCTCAAGAAATTTGTTTTTTCTTGCAAAACTAAAATATTTCACTGACAGAAAAACAAGACAACTATTCTATAATGCACATATTAAATTGCATATTGATTATGTCTCATCTGTGTGGGATGGCTGTAGCAATGCAAATTTAAAAAGATTAAACTTACTCCATAGGCGAGCGGCGAAACTTGTATTAGATAAAACATTCCACAACAAAGCAGTACCAACGAAAAACTTGCATTACTTCGTATGCTCCCTCTCCGTCAACACTTTGTTTTTAATAAGTTAGTAATGGTATATAAGGCTACAGTAGGTAAAACACCAGCTTACATATCTAATCTTTTCAAGACTTGGAGCACACCCTACAACACACATAAAAATGACCTGGTAGTTCCAAAGCCCAGAATAGACATATTCAAGACATCTTTTTCTTACTCGGGTTCAATACTGTGGAACGAACTCACCAAAAAGACTAAATCAGCACAGTCTGTGAGCTCCTTCAAAGCCCAGCTACTACAGTATTTACTCAGAAATAATCGCCAAACAGACTAGATGTATCTACAAACTTTATTAACAGTATCATAAAGATGATCATTAATTCTGATTCAGTATCATGCTACTTTGATCTGCTATCATACATTCAACTTGCATCGTATTTGCACGCTCAAATGTGTGTGTGTGTGTGTGTGCGTGCGTGATTGTAATGCATCACTCGAGTAATAGGCATCATGCGTTATCCTTGTGCTGCCTTACATCTGACTATATGTGTGTGTGTGTTTGTGTGTGTATGTGTGGTGGAACGCATCACTCGAGTAATGACCCGTCTTGCATTACTCTTGCGCTGCATTGCATCTGGCACACGTGTGTGTGCATGTGTTATTGTAACGCATGACTCGAGTAACAGGCATCATGCGTTACCCTTGTGCTGCCTTACATCTGACTGTGTGTGTGTGTGTGTGTGTGTGTGTGTGTGTGTGTGTGTGTGTGTGTGTGTGTGTGTGTGTGTGTGGTGCAATGCATCACTCAAGTAATGACCGTCTTGCATTTCTCTTGCACTGCATTGCATCTGGCACACGTGTGTGTGCATGCGTGATTGTAACACATGACTCGAGTAACAGGCATCATGCGTTTCCCTTGTGCTGCCTTACATCTGACTGAATGTGTGTGTGTGTAATATTTTCAATTCCTCAATAGTTACAGTTGATGTGTTCGATAGTTTACTTTTGAAGTTTTAATCTTTCAGTTTTTAGTTAAAATCTTACAGTTAATATTTTTTATATAATCTATGATCATTTTTATGTTTATTTAAATCTATTGTATGTACACGTGTGAGAATGTGTGTGTGTGTGCATGCGTGCGTGCGTGATTGTAACGCATCACTTGAGTGTGTGTGTGTGTGTGCGAACACGCGCGCGTGCGCGTGTAACGCATCACTCGAGTAATGGGTGTTTTACTTTATTCTTATGCTGCCTTACAACTAGCACACGTGTGCGCATGTGCGTGTGTCAGTGTGTGTGTGTGTGTGATATTTTCAGTTCAATAGTTACAGTTGACAGTTAGTGTTCAATAGTATACTTTTGAAGTTTTAACTTTACTCTTTCAGTTTTTAGTTGAAATCTTAGAGTTAATATTCTTTCTTATAATCTATGATCACTTTTAGGTTTATTTAAATCTAATGTATGCGCACGCGTGCGTATGTGTGTGTCTGTGTGGGTGCGTGCGTGATTGTAACGCATCACTTGAGTAATAGGCATCATGCGTTACCCTTGTGCTGCCTTACATCTGACTGAACGTGTGTGTGTGTGTGTGCACGAAATATTTCTTTATTATTATTATTGTTATTATTATTATTATCTCTTCTTTTTATTTTATTTATTTGTCATGTTACCGTTTCTGCTGTTATATTTATTTAAAATGTTATTAAGGACAGACATGTAAAAAGGCCTGCGTGCCTACTGTCTTCATCCTTAGAAAATAAAGTTTCAATTCAATTCAATTCTTTAGGCGGAGTCGGAAGGTCATCATCACTAAGTCATGGTCGCTTCCAATGTCTGCTCCTGGAAAACTTCTTGTCTTGGCAATGTTCACACTGGTTTGGAGCGTCTCTTCACCATGATGTAGTCAATTTGGTTATGATGCTCTCCGTTCGGGCTGTGCCATGTCCACCTTCTGGATGCTTTGTGTGGGCCAAACGTGTTCATCAGCTTTAGATCATTTGAGCTGGCAAATTCCAGGAGCCTTAAGCCTCTGTCGTTGGTCTCTGCATTGCAGTAGCGTCCGCATGTGCTTTTCCAGTTCCTAGCAGCATCCTCTCCTATTTTGGCATTCCAGTCTCCCTGCACCACAAGAATGTCTTTCTTGTGGGTCTGGTCCAAGACTTCTTGCAGTTGGTCATAGAAGTCTTCTATTTCCTTATCGCCATAGTCTGTTGTTGGAGCGTAAACTTGTACAATGGTGATATTGAATGGGGTTGCCCTCAAGCATATGGTGATAAGCCTACTGGAGACTGGCCGACAACTCATGACAGTGCTCAAGATGTCTTTGTGGATGAGAAATCCGACACCCTGTTCGTGTTTGTCTTCTCTGCCACTAATACAGTTTGTGGTTTTGCTGGGTTGATGTTTCCCCAAGGTTCTTCCATCGTACTTCGCACTGTCCTAGGATGGTCCAGTGGTATCTGTTCATTTCGTGTGTCAGTTCCTCCACCTTTCCAGGCGTGCGTAATGTTCTGACGTTCCAGGTGCAAATGCTGATGTTGTTTCTGGCACGGAGTTTTGGTGGTGCACCAGTAACACACTTAACACCTCTGCCCTGGCACAAGACAGAAGGCGTGGTCCTTGTTCCGGGCGACGACCGATCCGGTATGGATTGAGGTAAGGTTGTCTTTGCATGTGGTGTGTCTTGGGCAAAAGAACCTGGCGGAGCCCATTCCTCTCCAGGCTGTTAACCACAACCGAAACTCCACATAACTTGTGGCTTGCCTTGGTCCTGGACACGTGGCCGAAGAGACCCTCATGGGACTCTTTCGCCCTGGGTGGTGACTTCATCAAGGAAGTTCATACACCCAATCAGGTACCATGTCAGCACCCTAGCCTTTGGTTATCCAAACCCTAACCTGCAAGGCAGCAGGGGACTCGTGGAGGGCGGGGTCATCTAATTCCCGTGCAGATGTGAACATCTGCCCACTGCCCACCATCAATGTTCCTAATTGATGCAAAACACCAGCAGGTCAGTATTTAACACATGTATGAGCTGACGTCATGCAATTTGGGGGGGGGGGGGAGGAGGTAGCGGGGTGGAGAGAGATGAATCGGAAGGAGAAGCTTAAAAACAGGAACAACTCGTAATGTTTCTAAAAGAAAACGCACGTGAACTCCAAACAATACGGTAGACTTTCTGATGAAATCCTCATGTTAATTTGTGCACCATTTGCCTGAAAGCCTTGAGATTCAAAATCACAGAGCAGCATACCCGTACATTTCTTCTTCTCCTTTGAACACAAACATTTTAAAACCAAAGCATGACAAACATTTTCCCAGGTCACAACAAGCAGAGGGCAGTACAGAAAAGGAGTCGAGTTCAAGATTCTAGGAGATCTTGGGAGTGGATGTTTTGGTAAGGTCTTCGAGGTCGAGGACAAAGCAACTGGTCGGAAACATGCCATGAAAAGTGTGAGTGAGATCTTTGGTTAACTCATTCAAAGCAAATCAAATATACGCTCTTTTTTGGCTCGCGTGCGAAGCAAAAGTGAGTCTATGTTCTGTGAGTCCGGCGTCCATCCGGTGTCCGGCGTCATCCATGTTAAATGTTAACATTGGCATTTTCTCAGAGACTTGAAGCCGCAGTCTGCAAACTTGATCCAATAATACTTTGTGGCAAGACCTTTCTAAATGTACCAATTTGAGTGACCTCTCTTAAAGGTCAAGGTTATGGGATGAGGAAATAGGTCAAAAGAAGCCATATTTTTTGACAAAATTGATTTGTTCTCAAATACTATTCACAACTTCAGACCCAAACTTGGTACAAATATACCTGATGGCAATACCTTCCTATGCATACTAATTGGTTGATCCCTGGGAAAGGTTAAGGGTCACAAGAGATCGGGAAATAGGTGAAAAATAGCCATATTTTGACAAAAGATGTTTTTTTTCAAATACTATTCACAACTGCAAACCCAAACTTGGTACAAAGATACCTGATGGTAAGTCCTATCTATGCATACTGATTTGGATGACCACTTGGAAATTTCAAGGGTCACAAGAAATCGGTAAATGTGCGTAAAATGCCAGTTTTTGATTGAAATGTAGTTGTTATCAACATTTTTGTACAGTTTTCAGTCAAATTTGGCTCAAAGATAGCTGATCATAAGACCTTAATATGCATAAAAATTTAGTTGACCCATCACAAAGGTCATGGGTCTTGAGATGATCTCAAAATAGGTTTTAACAAGCCATATTTTGACAAAAATTGTTTTTTTCTTATATACTATTTTCAATTTCAAATCCAAACTTGGTACAGGCAGGCTATTTCCACCTCCGTCGCATCAGTCAGATCAGAAAATACCTCGCCACCGAAGCTGCAACCAAACTTGCTGTCTCTCTCATCTTATCTCGCATCGACTATTGCAACTCTCTCCTTTCCGGCCTCCCTCACTCCACCACTTTCACTCTCCAGCGCGTCCAGAACAATGCTGCCCGCCTCGTCCTCAGAAAGAAAAAATCCGACCACATCACTTCCCTGCTCAAACTCCTTCACTGGCTCCCAATCCCCCAACGCATCCAATACAAGATTCTGTCTCTCTGCTACAAATCCCTGAACAACCACGCTCCTACCTATCTCTCCAACTTACTTCACCCCTACACTCCTTCCCGCTCTCTCCGCTCCGCCTCCGACCCTCTCCGCCTCCACATCCCCCGCACCAAACTCAGCACTTTCGGCCCCCGCTCCTTCTCCGTCTTCGGTCCATCCACCTGGAACACTCTCCCACTCTCTCTCCGTCAGAAACACTCGCTCCTTCCAGTCCGCCCTCAAAACTCACCTCTTTCAACAGTTCTAGCACTATATCGCCACAATCCCCACCCCAAGCTGACTGTCATAATGTATTGTGGTACGTGAGTCATTGTCTAAAGCGTGCGCATGCGTGCGCGAGTTGTGAGTGTGCGCTTAGAGTTATAATCATTATAAGATAAGCGCATTATAAATACCGTAATTATTATTATTATACCTGAAGGTGAGACCTATCTACGCATGCTAATTTGAATGACCCCTCGAAAAGGTCAAGGGTCACAAGAGGTTGGTAAATGTGTGAAAAATGCCATTTTGGGGGTTAGAATTGTAGTTATTATCAAAGTTTTTGCACACTTTTCAGTCGCATTTGGCGTGACGTTTGCAGATGGCAAGATATTCTATGTAATCTAATTTAGTTGACTCATCGCAAAGGTCACGGGTCACAGGGGTTTGACATATGTGTGAAAACTGCTTAGATTTTGAGAAAACATGGATTTTGCTGTTTAAATATTAACACGGAGGTCACACATGTGCATCGGTCATACACATGAGCCATAAGGGCTTTGCTTTTCTTGTTATCAAAGTAGACCAACAAACAAGACATTTAGTCAACTCGTCACAAGGGTCATGGGGGTTTGACGTGTGAAAAATGCTTAGATTTTGAGAAAATGTGAATTTCTCTGGTGCTGAAGCCAGCCCTTCGCATATTGTCACAATTGACACACATATGTTCATCGGTCATACATTGAGTCATAAGGTCTTTGCCTTTCTTGTTCTTTTTTTTGTTGCCATATATCCTCATGCGGCATTTCTGGATAGGACTAGATACATAATATATAAAGAAAGAGGTGCAATTGTGCAGGAAAAAAACACTCTTGTATGCAGATACGTTGAAAATCACGAGCAGCAGTTTCAGTTGAAGCAGGCCTCACACCTTGACAACAAAACATGCTTTGTTAACAAAAATGTCAATGTGCATGTGGAACTTGTGAATGCTGTACACAGTCCCGTATTTTTAATGGAATGCAAAGAGTACCCATTTTTGTAATCACGTTCACTACGTATCTGCTAATTCAGTAGTTTTTGGCTCACGTGCGAAGCAAAAGTGAGATGTTCTGGGCCAGTGGTCGTCCGTCCGTCATCTTGCCGTTGTCTTCTGTCCGCCGTCGTCCATGGTAAATAACATTGGCATTTTCTCAGAGACTATTCAAGCTACAGTCTTCAAACTTGGCCCAAGGATATTTTGTGGCAAGACCTTTCTAAACATACCAATTTCAGTGACCTCTCACAAAGGTCAAGGTCACAGGGGATCAGGAAATATATGAAAAAATAGCTTTTTGGGGACATAATTTCTTTTTTCTCAAATACTATTCACAACTTCAAACCCAAACATGGTACAAAGATACCTGATGGTAAGACCTTTATATGCACATCAATTTGGTTGATCCCTCGGAAAGGTCAAGGGTCACAAGAGCTCAGGAAATAGGTAAAAAATGGCCATACTTTGACAAGAAACGTTTTTTGTCAGACATGTGTGGATCGGTCAATACACGTGAGCCATAAGGACTTTTGCCCTTCTTGTTCCATGAAGTGAAGAATGTAATCGAATCAATTTCAGGATACTTCACACTGCTTGAAATGTGTGCCCAGTACATGTAGTTCTCCATTGTGTTATTTCTCATTCTAACCCAGTAAGCAAAGGACCTCGGACCCACGATGGCCGCAGTGGGCCCACACACGCCTGTGTGTGGGCTACTGCAGCTGTCGTGGGCTCAAAGATGTTTTGCTACTGGGGAAGTGAGCTGTACCCGGCTGGAACATGAGCATTTAGTCACTCTGACTGCTTCAGCAGCATGTGCAATCTGTCACTTCTGTGCGGAACCTATAAATCATCTTATTAATTACTGGATTGTGCATTCGCAAACACCCACCACCCCACCCCCTTCCACAGGTTCTTATGCTAGATTTGGTGAATAATTGTGTGTCTGCTTGATGTGTGAGGGCTTAGAACTGATTTTAACAAAATTAGATTTAGCAGTTGATGCATGTCTTATTGTTTTATTATCATTATTTCATCATCATCACCCTATTATTATTATTATTATCAGTGTTCTAGTCTGAGATTTTGGAAGTTTGAGAACAGTACACATTTTCAATTCAATTTTATTTCCAGGTGAAGATGGTACCTTCTTCAAGAAATGAGGCACTATGCATGTTTGACTTGAACATGTCCGAGTCTTTTCCACGTTTGTATCTAGTTGGCCGGTGTGGGTCTGACATGGAGCTGCACATGGAGAAAATAAGTGGTCAGATACTAATATCTACACATCATTTGTCAACCCAGTACCACTTTAAAATCACTTTTCATCACCATGAACACAAGTCCCTTCAGTTTCCTATGCCACTGTGTACCACCTTTAAGTGTAGCACATGCTTTTTTCCAAGGTCTGATGTAATTAACCCTTTTAGCCCAAATGCACTACAAACAGGATATGAATCAACTGATAATTCAAGGGTAGTGCCAAATCAGCTTGGCACCTGATGGTGCCAAGCTAATCTGGCACTAACCTTGAATTATGGTTGATCATTACCTTTGAATTATCATGGTCGATCTATCTCCTGCAACTGGTGTGTATATAATCATTAGGTGACAATCGTAAACATTGGGAAATGGGGTAAATGGGTTAATCAAGGCACCCACTATGCACAGCAAGGCACCAAGAACTCTTGAGCAACCAACCAGTTTCATTCTGATTTGGTATAATGAAAGAGTATCATAATTTTAGCGCTTCCCTCAGGAAGTGGTGAAATGGCTTTAGGTGGCATAGGGATGAGAAAGTCATGCCTGAAAGCTGACCATCAGAAATTTGGTAATTAAAAGAGCCTTTTTGCCATGATTATAGATTGCAAAGTGGAAGGAAGGTATTTTAGGTTTAAGTTACTGTCTAGCATAACAATTTACTGTTCAGCATGACAGTGGGGGAGAAATGTGTAGGCATCCTTGTACATAAATAGCACAGTAAGAGCAACTAAGTAATGGTTAAAATTGAACAAGATGCCTGATACAAGACTACTTACCTATTTGGCCCCTGCAGCAGAGGATAGATCGACCCATGATAATTCAAAGGTAGTGCCAGATTAGCTTGGCATATGATAAGCAGATTTAAAACACTTTGGCTTTGACCTTGACAAAACTTGCTACTGAGAGCCAAAGGGTTAAAAATATCTATGCGTAAAAATATTTCTTTTCATCCCCATGTCACATGATCAATCCCTTTAGCGGAAACCGTACCACATGACGGAGCCACAAAAACCCTTGTAGCAACTAATGGTAGACTTTTTGTAGCCCTCTTTCTGACGCGTCTTGGAAGCCAGTGTTGTTCTATAAAAGATCACCAAAATGTTGTAAAGTACAAAGTTACTTAGTGTTGTTCGAAACAACGGTCACACTACTGGAGACGGCAAAGTCATGAAAGATTTTAAATTACGTCGCAAGTCTATTATGTATAAATATATATTCCTTTGACGCGGTCATGTCTGGCGTGATCCAGGTCGGAAGATTTCTTCTTGATTTTTTTTATGAAATGGTGCAGGAATGAAAACAAATACGTTGTTGGTAGCAGGGGCTTGCTATCGGACCCTTGTAGTCCTTCATGAGGTCATTGTATAGCCTTCGGGGTGCAATGGTTCCTTTGACCTCCCTCAGGCCTACAAGGGTCCGTGTAGCAAATCCCTGCTACCAATAACTTATGATATGCTTCAGCATGATGCACATAGTTAGAACTGTTCATCAGAATTTAATTCTGTGTTCTCAGTTGTACTTTGTGGGGAACACATACATGCCATATCCTTTTAGTTGCTCACGTGCAAAGCAAAAGTAAATCCATGTTCTGGGCCAGTGGTCGTCCGTCTGTCGTTTGTCGTCCATCCGCCATCGTCCGTGGTGAACGTTGGTATTCCAACCGCAGTCTTCAAACTTGACCCAGGATATTTTGTGGCAAGACCTTTTTAAACATACCAATTTGAGTCACCTCTCACAAACATCAAGGTCACAAGGAATCAGGAAATAGGTCCAAAATAGCTATATTTTGACAATATGTATTTTTTCTCAAATACTATTCACAACTTCTAACCCAAGCTTGGTACAAAGATATTTGACGGTAAGACCTTTTTATGCATACTAATTTTTTTTTTACCCCCTTGGAAAGATCAAGGGTCACAAGAGCTCAGGAAATAGGTCCAAAATGGCCATATTTTGGCAAAAGATGTTTTTTCTCAAATACTATTCACAACTTCAAACCCAAACTTGGTACCGAGATACCTGATGGTAAGACCTATCTATGCATACTAATTTGGATGACCCTTGAGAAAGGTCAATGATCACAAGGTCAGCAAATGTATGTAAAATGCCAGTTTTTGATAAAATTGTACTTTTTATCAACATTTTTGCAAACTTTTCAATGAAATTTGGCACAAAGGTAGCTGATGATAAAACGTTTCTATGCATATTAATTTAGTTGACCTATCACAAAGGTCAAGGGTTATAGGATGTTCCAAAATATGTCAAAAATAGCCATATATTGCCCTCCCCCCCCCCCCCCCCCCATTTCTGAAATACTTGCTCAACTTCAAACCCAAACTTTGTACATAGATACCAGATGGTAAGACCTATCTATGCATACTAATTTGGATATGACCCCCTTGAAAAAGTCATGGGTCACAAGAGGTCGCTAAATGTGTGAAAAATGCCTATTTTTTGGTTAGAATTGTACTTGTCAATGTTTTTGCAAACTTTTCTATCAAATTGTGCATGAAGGTTGTGATGGCAAAACATTTCTAGCCAGACCAAAAAGGTGACTGCCAAGCATGTAAAATGCAGAGAAGAACCCAACGGAGAAAGAAACACGCTTTTGTCACGACACGGTTTTTTTTGTCTGATTTTGTAGGGGAATAAGTTTAGAGGGGTGACAGGGTTCAGTTAGTCACCGGGTAACGATAGCGTAGGTGTGTAGTATTTGGCCTTTACACGAGGTTTTGTTGCTGTGCGGGAGTTCGGAGGTCGGCGTGAAGCCACGTGGCCGCCCAGTCTGAACGCCATAGGGTGGTTAGTGTTTCATGTGTTTCTACATCACATGATGTGAGCGATTTTTCGCCAACCTTATGTTATCCAAATTTCCAAATTGTTAACCAGTCGCATTTACACCAGCGAACGAAACGGTCGTCTTTTTCAACGTAGTCTCTGAGGGGGGGTTTGTGCGGGCATGGTTTTCCATTAGCCGCCAGCCTCAAGTAGTTGTGTCGTCCCTCTGTGACGGTCCTACGATATGGCCCTGGTTCGAGCCCGGGAGTCGGTGTCCTGTGACGAGAAGAAGAGCTGCGACGACTTTACCCCTGGCTTGTCTTGTCTTGTTTGTCTTCATCTTAGCCGGGGCGTCTTCACGTATGACATGCATCTTTAAATACGAAGAACAATCCAGCTAGTCTGCCACCATGCTGTGGTACTGCGTGGAAGCTGACTGTGTCACTCCGCCTTGTGGGCTACGACACCGGACCTGGGTGTCTTCGCGAGTGTCGTGGCACGCCTCGTATTTAGTCAGGTCGGGTCGTCCCACATAGTTCTTTTCTAACCTGTTTACGTGAAGTTTTGTATAATTATAATGTTGTAAAGGACGTTAGTATATTTCACCTCCTTGTAGCGATTGTAGTGCGAGAGGAGCTTTGTCACAGTAACATTTTGAGTTATTATATTATTTGAAAGTAGCCTGTGTTACGGAAGACCTTATCGCGGAAGCAAGAGCGTCGAGTTGAGCTGCGCTTAACGGTTGTGCTTCCGGCGAGAAGGTCCCGTGACGTAAAATGTATTGTTTGGTCAACTTTCAGTTGTATTAAGTTAAGGACATTTGATCCATTTGCATATGTGATATTGTTTAGTCTCCACTTGTATACGTGATATTGTTTATTCAGCGTACTGTCAGTCATGCTGAGTTGAGAACATATGTTCCATTCGTACACGCAGTATTGGTTATTCTGAGACGTACTGGTTAAAGGAGCATTGTGCTGTCAATGTATAATTTGCTAGCTTAATTCGAACTTGTTGTTCGTGATCCCTTTGGGGAGATGGAGTAGCGTACAGAGTGTATCCATTTTTTCTCGATCTGTAGTTGTGTTAGTAAGCAAGTTCATTTGGTTTATTTAGTTGATATTGTGCTAGGTGAACTATTGTATTACTTAAGGAGCCACGTGCTGTGATAGACTCTCCGCGGAAGCAAAGGCGTCGGTACAACTGGCGCTAGCGCTTGACGCTTGTGTTTCCAGCGGGGTCTAGTGGCGTATGGTTTAAGCCTTTCAGCCTGTTTTCTTTTTAGTTGCAGTAAGGATAGTAGTTTTATTTATATATTTCGTTATTTTGTATTGCATTAGGATTATTTAGTTTATTTATCTGTTATTTTGTATTGTGTATTAAGGGTATTTAGTTTGGGGAGTTTGGACGTATGTGTGCGCAAATGTGACGAGTGAGCGTGTGTTTAGGATTGAGTGTGAATAGTTGGTTTTGGTTAGGGTATTATTTAATAAACGTCGTTGTTATTGTTCCTCTGGTGTTTGTGTTAAGTTTGTGTTAGTGTAGGTTGGGTTTGTCTCGAGCGGTAGCGCTCATAATTCGCACCCCAGAAGCGGGGTCGTGACAGCTTTGAAAAGACTGTTCCAACACAAATTATTAATATTTCGGGTAAATACCATTCTTCAAAATAGGCTAACAAACAAGACATTTTTATGCATATTAATTTAGTTGATCCATCGCAGAAGTCAAGGGTCGCAAAGGGTTGACAGATGTGTGAAAAACCCTTACATTTTGAGAAAACATGGACTTCACTTGTGCATAAGACGACCCTTATTGTTACAAAGGTCACAGATGTGGGTAGGTTGTACACGTGAGCCATCAGGGCTTTGCCTGTCTAGTTTTTCTTTTCAATTAATCACTTGGACATTGAAAGGTAGTGAGTACCATAAGCATCCTATATTGAAGCATACTATTTTGTGTGTTTTTCTAGGTGTGACTCTACATGAAGTCATCATGCGTCGCACTGACGAAATGTGGCGGGGTTCAGAAGGCTTGCTGTGTCGCTTTTCATGGACCATATTATTTTTGCTCCTCCAAGCTTTCCAGCAAATGCACAGTAAAATGTGGTCCCACAATGACAACCTTCGTGAGTGGCCACTGTACATCGTTTACATTTATACATAATACCAAATTGGCTACAGAATGTACCCCTTTTGTGCAGTACCAGTATAATGTTAACAATTTACAGGTAGATGCATGCTTAAAGGGGTTAATTTCCATGATGAATTAACCCTTTGCGTGTTGGTAGCAGCTGTAGTGGCGATGATTCTTTCAGGAATCGTCACGACTAAAACCGCTACTGACACGTAAAGGGCTACTGTGAGTAAGTTTGTGTTTTAAAGCTATTTGCAACATTTAGTAACATAATCTTATTTACAAGAAATTTTCTTGACGGTACAGTAAAGCAGCTTGTTTTTCCTCGCATACCTTAACTTGGACTTCCCTCCCCATCTTTTCACAAGCAATATCAGTAGGTACTCGTAACAGACATGTCGTACTACTGCCCTATCCCCATCATGGGACTTGCCTGCATAGCAAAGGAGAAAAAGAGCTTAACCCATTTAGCCCTGGGACCCTGCAGCAGGAGATGAATTGATCATGATAATTCAAGGGTAGTGCCAGATGAACTTGGTGCCTGAAGGCACCAAGCTCATCTGGAACTACCCTTGTATTATCATGATCAATCCATCTCCTGCAACAGGTACATAGTTGTCAGGTGACAACTCCAAAATTTGGGAAATGGGGCCTTGGAGTTAAGAGGGTTGAAAGTCTTTCATTTTACGAATTTAGACTTTACAATTAAGCTAAAGTTAAATTAGTCCTTTCATGCCACATTACATTGTATTGAAAGATATACCATAAAACATTTAAAGAAGCTACTATGAACTAATAACCCTTTAAACTGTGAAGGGCCCATTTCTTTTTTGCAGGTATGAATGTTATGTTGACGAAGTGCATGAAATTGAAAGTGTTGGACTTTGGTGAGGCCAAACAAGGTTACAAATCTGGTCAGAACAAAGACATCAGTCATGCCATTGACCTTTTCTGCAGCATGTACCTTAATGCACAGATCAGTCGTGGGTATATGGAAGAGGTAAGCAAGTTTATGGAGTGCTGACATGTGATTATGGTAATGATAGTATTAATACTTAATCGTCCTACTTTGGGAAAATTGTATTGCAGTGTGTGAAGTCTGTGTTTAAAAAAAAAAGGTTGCAGCTGACCTGCTTGCTGTCTTGCTAATTAAGCATACTGTACAGCAGACACAAAGTCAAAGTGAGAACTCAGCCAGCCATGTGCTGTATATAAACTCCCATGATTTTTCTGAATCTACTCCCTTTGATTTACTGATGTATTGTGTACTGGAAAATGGCAGAGACAACAGTACAATCATGTTCTACTATTTGAGTATATTTCAAACGTAGGAAAAATAAAGTCGGCTGACTTGTTCAGTATGTTCTTTTTTCACCTCGGTAAGAGATCCACATGAATACACAACTGACACACATCGCACAGTGTGACAGAAATGTGGCAGTAGTGTTCAACTAGAATTTTCAGGTAATTACAAAGGGAAGCTACTGTAAAGCATAGCTACAACTGGATTACAATAGCATTTTATAATATGTTTTGGCCATTTTGGGTGGGTGGGGAAACCCCTTACCCTTCCCTGAAAGAAAATAATTGTTCTCTCTATCTCTCTCTGCCCACTGGGCACCGGCCTCCACGTGGCGTGGGTGGCTAGTCCCCTCAGTCCCTGACTGAGTGGGCTAGCAGAGGGGTGCCATCTTTGTCCAGGATTAGGACTTGATGTCAGCAGATATGTTGTTCAGTCTTTTTCACTGGTCCAGTTTTTAAGGAGCTGTGCTTACCCAGGTCCTACCATGTTGGATTGGTCCTTAAAAATACTCGTGAGCTTTTGGTCCTTTGGATCCCAAGTGTTTGCCGTGCTTGGAGACCCTGTGTCGGGGGAGAAGAGGATCCTGGTGGCTGAAACACTCCACTTTAGCTTTGACTTCTGCCTAAACGGGAGGCTAGTCGTACTGGCCTAGTCAATCGGCTCTTGTCACGTTGAGCCCTAACCCATTGTTGACATGCAGGCTGATATACGGAGCATCATGCTATAGCCTCTGCTGCTGATTAGGTGCTCTACGCCAGTATTCCCCTGCATTCAACCTTGTGATAGAAGGCGGTGGCTCAGACGGTTCAATCAGGCATAACCCCCTGAGTATATCTTTCGGGCAGTCTCCTTCGTGCGTCGGCTGGAGACCCGCCGACAAATGCACTTTCCCTTGTTGGGCTCGGTGGCGGGCGGGGACCCCCGGGGGATGAATATCTATCATACTATAATATGGAAAATACAAAAAAACAAAACTGGCACCAAAGCGGCACATAGCCACTGACATTGACCTTGAGAATGATAGCGACTGCGATTGTGAGGAAGTGTCTGGCCTCGCTTTCTCATTATCCACAGCAAAGTTAAAGAGAAGCCTGTTTCCAAGCTGCCTACCCGGCACCGGCCTCCACGTGGCGTGGGTGGGTAGTCCACTCAGTCCCTGACTGAGTGGGCTAGCAGACAGATGCCATCTTTGTCCTGGATTAGGACTTGATGTCAGCAGATATGTTGTTCAGTCTTTTTCACTGGTCCGGTTTTTGAGGAGCTGTACTAACCCAGGTCATACCATGTTGGACTGGTCCTTAAAAATACTCGTGACTTTTTGGTCCTTTGGATCCCAAGTGTTTGCCGTGCTTGGAGACCCGTGTCGGGGGAGAAGAGGATCCTGGTGGCTGAGGTTCCCTTTGGGCTGCGGCTCACTGGTGCCAACACTCCACTTAGGCCTTGACTTCTACCTAAACGGGAGGCTAGTCGTACCGGCCTAGTCAATCGGCTCTTGTCACGTTGAGCCCTATCCCACTGTTGATATGCGGGTTGATATACGGAGCACCATGCTATAGCTTCTGCTGCTGATTAGGTGCTTTACGCCAGTATTCCCCTGCATTCAACAGTGTGATAGAAGGCGGTGGCTCAAACGGTTCAATCGGGCTTACCCCCTTGAGTATATCTTTCGGGCAGTCTCCATTGTGCGTCGGCTGGAGACCCGCCGACATTTGCACTTTCCCTTGTTGGGCTCAGTGGTGGGCGGGGACCCCCGGGGGATGAATATCTCTATTATAATATGGATAAAACAAAAAAAAACAAACTTGCACAGAAGCGGCACATAGCCACCAACATTGAACATGACAGTGACTCGGACTGTGAGGAAGCGACGCCTCAGGCGTCAGCCGTATGGCCTCGCTTCCTCATTGTCCATAGCAAGGTGAAGGAGAAACCTGTTACCAAGCTACATCCTTTTCTGGTGGGGGAGACCCTCAGGAGCCGTGTTGGCAGGCCTGACGCCCAGCGCCTCAGGTCTGGTGACTTGCTGGTGGAGTGCCATACCCGGGCACACTCCAGCGGGCTACTGAGGCTCTCTTCCATCGGAGACTCTCCGGTGGAGGTCACACCCCACAAGACTATGAATTCGTCAAGAGGCGTAATCAAAGATCAAGCTTTGGCAGAACTGTCAGAAGATGAACTTGTATGGAACCTTAAGTCTCAGGGGGTGACTTACGTCAGGCGCTTCGCTTCCAAGCGAGGTGGTGGGGAGATCCATCTCCCTATCATCATCCTGACGTTTGGCACCCCCACCCCTCCTACTACCATCTGGGGAGGTTACTACTCCTTGAGAGTGAAAAAGTACGTCCCTCTCCCCCTCCGGTGCTTTAAGTGCCAAAAGTATGGCCATGGGCAGAAGACCTGCCGTCAGGCGGAGGCTTCATGCGCCCGTTGCACTAAGCCTGGACACTGCTGACTCCTGCACAGCCACCCCCCTGTGTGTGAATTGCCAGGGGGCACATATGGCTTCGGATAAGAAATGCCCTCGTTGGATATCCGAGTGCAAGATTCAGCAGGTGCGTGTGGAGAAGGGACTGTCCTTTCTAGATGCCAAAAAACTGCTTGAAGGCTCTGGTGCGGCTGCGGCTGCCCCAACCTCTAACACCTCAGTATATACATTCAGTGCAGCGGTGGCAGGCAAGCGCCCCACCAAAGACTTTTCATGTCAAACCCCAACTTCTTGGTTGGGGGCTGAGCCTCGGCTCATCTCGCCCCTGGAGAGTAACCCTCCTCCAGTGGTGAAGAAGAGCCAGGGAACGCAGAAGGCGGACACTGCCGGTCCGGTTGTGCCGCCTTCTGTTGCCCCTAAGCCTCAGCCCCCACCCAAACCTGTTAGTCAGTCAACTCCAAAGGCTTCTGGCTCTGGTCAGCCTTCTAAGGCTGCTAACTCTAGCGGCGGGAACACTGCCCAGGACCAGGGGTCTAAGAAATCTATGGGACCGCTGTGCGCACGGGCCCAGAAGGGGAACACTGATGTCCCCCTTCAAAACAAATATGCTGCACTGGAGAAGCGGATGGAGGGAGTGGAAGTTGTCGTTGCTGATTTTGCGGCAGCTCCACCCCCTTCATCTCCGAAGAACCAGAGGAGGCCCGGGAGCCGGCCCCCTTCTGTTTCTTCAACTCCTTCCAAGGCAAAGGAAAAAGGGGGGAAAAACTCTTCACCCCCAGATAAGACATAATCATGTACTCTATGCTTCAGTGGAATTGTCGTGGTTTTCAAGCTAACTTTGAGGAATTACGTCTTTTAGTCAAGTTATATAACCCCTCAGTAATATCTCTTCAGGAGACTTACCTGAAGACTTCTGACAATGTATCCTTTAATGGTTTTAACGTTATACACAAAGGCTCTGATTCGGAGAGGCGCTCGGGTGGAGCGGCTCTTCTCATTAGTAGCCAAATTTTATGTAGCCCCTTTAGCATTGACACCTGTCTTCAGGCTGTCGCAGCTCGGGTTACCTTGAAGAAGACCATAACCGTATGCAGTATTTACCTGCCACCATCACTGCGGGTCAGTAGCAATGATATTTTTAACTTAGTAGATCAACTGCCCCTCCCTTTATTCTCATGGGGGATTTTAACGGTCACGCTCACCTTTGGGGCAGTGACCACTATGATGGCAAAGGTCAGATGTTAGAAGATGTTTTTTCTCAACTTAACCTATGTGTCTTTAACGATGGCTCACCTACATACTCTAACTCAGGTTCAGGATCTAGTTCTGTTCTAGACCTCACTGTGTGTGATCCTTCTCTCATGCTGGACTTTGACTGGAAGGTTCACGACGACCTGTGGTAGTGACCACTTCCCAGTAGTTCTGTCATCGGTCAGCTGTGAGGAGGATTCGCCGGTGGGGCGCTGGAATCTCAAGAAAGCTAACTGGCCTCTGTTCGCCTCCCTCTGTCAGTCTCGTCTTACAGAGGAGGTGGTCATGTCAGCTGAAGAACCTGTTTCTTGTTTTACTTTTATTTTGTTGGACGTAGCAGGTGAAACCATCCCTAGAACTTCCACATCAGTCCCTCGGAAGCTGAGAGTACCATGGTTCAATGAAGAGTGCCGCAAGGCCCAAAAAATACGCAAATCTGCTCAGCGACGTGCTTTTTGTAATCCCTCGCAAGCAAATATTTTAACATTTAAAAGACAGCGGGCGAAAGCCCGTTACATTTTTAAACGCGAACGCCGTGCTTCCTGGAGACGCTTCGTCTCATCTTTATCTTCTAGGACTCCGTCCCAAAAAGTCTGGAAGGCTGTTCGAAGAATTAGGGGCAGGGGTGGCTCGGCTTCTGTCGGCCATCTTAGAGATGGTGCCAGTTTGGTCACAGATAAAAAGGCTGTGGCCAATTTGCTTGCCTCCACCATTGCCCATAATTCTTCAACAGAGCATTATTCACCTTTCTTCCAGAGAGAGAAGGAGAAGCGAGAATCTTGTGCTTGTTATTTTATATCGGATAACTCGGAAGACTATAATGCCTACTTTACCTTTTCAGAATTGCAGCAAGCCATGCAGAAATGTACTGACTCTGCTGCTGGATTAGATACCGTCCATTATCAGCTCCTAACTCATCTGCCTGAGGATTCACTCCTTGTACTTCTCAAGGCCTTTAACCATATCTGGATAACCGGTCGTTTTCCGCCATCTTGGCGCCAGGCTGTGGTTGTGCCAATCCCCAAGCTGGGTAAGGATCCTTCCGACCCGGGCAACTATCGGCCAATAGCTTTGACATCATGTTTATGTAAGACTATGGAACGCTTGGTCAACGCGCGACTGGTGTGGCATCTTGAGTCACGTGGTCTCATCACAGACCTCCAGTGCGGTTTCCGGCGCTTCCGTAGTACAACTGACCATCTAGTCCGCTTTGAGTCTTTTATCCGAGATGCTTTTGTCAACAAGCAGCATGTCTATGCAATTTTCTTTGATCTTGAAAAGGCATATGACACTACCTGGAAGTATGGTATAATATCTGATTTGTCGGACATGGGTTTTAAAAGGCACCTGCCTGTTTTTATTCACAATTTTTTGTCTAACAGGTCGTTCCATGTCCGTGTGGGCTCCACCCTCTCCGACTCCTTTGAACAGGAGATGGGTGTCCCACAGGGCAGCATTCTATCTCCTGTTTTATTTAGCATTAAAATAAATAACATTGTAAAGGCCGTCAAGGATGATTCTGAATGCTCTTTGTTTGTGGACGACTTTGCTTTGTGTGCACGAGGTCGAGGACTTGTGTCCCTTGAGAGGCGCTTGCAGCTGTGTGTTGATCGCATCCAGGGGTGGGTGTCTCTCAGGTTCTCGCCCTCCAAGACAGTCTGTGTGCATTTTACTAACCAGACGAAATTTTTTCCAAAACCTAGCCTGAGCATTGCTGGAGTGCCAATTCAGGTGGCCGAAGAGGCAAAGTTTTTGGGGGTCATCTTTGCCAAAAGATTGACCTTCTGCTACCATGTTAACTACCTTAGAACCTCTTGTCAGAAGGCCCTCGACATTCTTCGTGTCGTTGGTCGTACTGACTGGGGTGCAGACCGCATTGTCTTACTTCGACTGTACCGGGCCCTTGTTCGGTCCAAACTGGATTACGGCTCTGTGGTATATGGCTCGGCTTCCAAGTCTGTTCTACAGCGTCTGAACACAATTCACCATCAAGGTCTGCGCATATGTCTAGGGGCCTTCAGGACATCTCCAGTTCCTAGTCTGTATGCCGAGGCCGGGCGGCCGGCCTTCTCTCAGGCTCCGCCGCATCCGCCTCATGCTCAGCTACTTTCTGAAGCTGAAGGCCCATCCAGACAATCCTGCCTATGATTGTGTTTTTAACCCGGCGTTTGCAGAGATTTACGATGCCCATCCGGGAGCTGTCCGTCCACTTTCCTTCCGTGTCTGACCTCATCTGCAGGCGGCCGGAGTGGACCTGGACAAAGTTTCGGAATCTCTGCAACACGTCACTCCACCCTGGCTACTACCAGTTCCTGACATCTTGCTGGACTTGACCGCCCACAAGAAGGATTGTACTCCACCAGCCATATACCAACAGAGCCTCAATGAACTCCTTTCAAGTTTTCCTGGCTATTGTCGTTTTTATACGGATGGGTCCAAGTCTGAGGATGGGAGAGTGGCTGCGGCTGCAGTGTCCTCTTGCCATCCTAGACGCCCATTTAAGCTCCGCCTACCTGACCATTCCTCTGTATTTAGTGCAGAACTGCAGGCAATTCTGCTGGCACTCAAGCATGCCTATCTGTCTCGGGAACGGAACTTCCTGATTCTGTCTCTCTTTCTGCCCTGCAGGCCCTTCAGGGCGCGGGAACAGACCACCCACTGCTGGTGCAGATTAGAGAGCTCTACGCAGATTTGATGAAGGAATATTATGACATCATTTTTATTTGGGTCCCAGGCCATGTGGGCATCGAAGGCAACAGAATCGCAGATTCTGCTGCCAACAGTGCCCGCAGTGACCCTATCCCTGACACACAGACTGTTTTTAGTGATTTTAAACCTGTGATTAGTGCGTACATAGGCCGCGAGTGGCAGTCCGAGTGGGACAAAGAGGAAGGGAACAAGCTTCATGAAGCTCTTCCTACGTTGTCCCGACAGTCTACCTTTCCGCTGCGGCAGCCGCCGTGAGGAGACTGTCCTTGCTCGGCTCCACATCGGGCACACTTATGTTACACACTCTTACTTACTTAAACAGGATGAGCGTCCATGGGGTTTTGCCTGTGATGAGCAGTTTTCTGTTCGACACTTTTTGCTGTATTGTGCTGACCTAATTGACACCAGATATAAACACTTCACAGCAGACTCCTTGAAGGTTTTGTTCCGGGATGTTCCCCTGGACAAAATCTTCAATTTCTTGCGAGCATGCAATATTTTTAACAAGATCTGAGCATTCATAGACTATGTGAATCTTTTTTATTTGCCCTTTTTGAGAGTCTGTAGACGTTTCTTTTAAAGACATGCGACATTTTAGCCTGAGATTTTTAATCTATATTTACATCTTGTCTTAAGACCTTGCTTTTAGTCTGGCTGACCAGATTTTTACCCATCCCGCCGTGAGATGGCCTTAGTCGCCTGCTCGGCGTTAAACCCAAATAACTAACTAACTAATGTTTCCAAGCTGCACCCTTTCCTGGTTGGGGAAACCCTCAGGAGCCGTGTTGGCAGGCCTGAGGCCCAGTGCCTCAGGTCTGGTGACTTGCTGGTAGAGTGCCGTACCCGGGCACACTCCAATGGGCTAATGAGGCTCTCCTCTATCGGAGACACTCCAGTAGAGGTCACTCCCCACAAAACGATAAATTCTTCTAGAGGAGTGATTAAAGATCAAGCATTGGCAGAACTGTCTGAAGATGAACTTGTACGGAACCTTAAGTCACAGGGGGTGACCTACGTCAGGTGCTTCGTTTCCAAACGAGGTGGTAGGGAGATCCGTCTACCTACCATCATCCTGACGTTTGGCACCCCCACCGCTCCTACTACATCTGGGGAGGTTACTACTCCCTAAAAGTGAAAAAGTACGTCCCTCTCCCCCTCCGATGCTTTAAGTGCCAAAAGTATGGTCATGGGCAGAAGACATGCCGCCAGGTAGAGGCTCTCTGCGCCCGCTGCACCAAGCCCGGACACTCTGCTGTGTCCTGCACAGCCATCCCCCTGTGTGTAAATTGCCAGGGGGCACATATGGCTTCGGACAAGAAGTGCCCTCGTTGGATATCCGAGTGCAAGATTCAGCAGGTGCGTGTGGAGAAGGGGCTGACCTTTGCGGACACCCAAAAACTGGTTGACGGCCCTGGTGCAGCTGAGGCTGCGCCAAACTCAAATAACACCTCTGTGTATACTTTCAGTGCTGCGGTGGCAGGCATGCGCCCCACCAAAGACTTCTCTTGTCAAACCCCAACTTCTTGGTTGGGGGCGGAGCCTCGGATCCTCTCGCCCCTGGAGAGTAACCCTCCTCCGGTGGTGACGAGGAGCCAGGGAACGCAGAAGGTGGACGATACCGGTCCGGTGGCACCGCCTTCTGCTGCCCCTAAGCCTCAGCCCCCACCCAAACCTTTCAATCTTACTACAAAGGCTTCTGGCTCTGGTCAGCCTTCTAAGGCCGCCAACTCTGGCGGCAGGAACGCTGCCCCGGCCCAGAAGTCTAAGAAAGTTATGGGACCGCTGTGCGTACGGGCCCAGAAGGGGGACACTGATGTCCCCCTTCAAAATAAATATGCTGCATTGGAGGAGCAGATGGAGGGAGTGGAAGTTGTCGTAGCTGATGCTGAAGCGGCTCCTCCCCCCTCATCTCCGAGGAACCAGAGGAGGCCCGGGAGTCGACCCCCCTCTGTTTCTTCGACTCCTTCCAAAGCACAGGAATCTGGGGAAAAGAACTCTTCTCCTCCACATAAAACCTAATCATGTACTCTCTGCTTCAGTGGAATTGTCGTGGTTTTCACACCAACTTTGAAGAATTATGCCTTCTAGTCAAGTCCTATAACCCCTCGGTAATATCTCTTCAGGAGACTTACCTGAAGACTTCTGACCCTGTCTCCTTCTAATGGTTTTCATGCTATCCATAAAGGCTCTGATTCGTAGAGACGCTCGGGTGGAGTGGCTCTTCTCATTAGCGACCAGTTTTTATGTAGCCCCATTAGTGTTGACACCTGGCTTCAGGCTGTCGCAGCTCGGGTTACCTTAAAGAAGACCATAACCATATGCAGTATTTACCTGCCACCATCCCTGTGGGTCTGTAGTAATGATATTTTTAACTTAGTAGATCATCTGCCCCCTCCCTTTATTTTCATGGGAAATTTTAACGGTCACGTTCACCTGTGGGATAGTGACCACTATGATTGCAGAGGTCAGATGTTAGAAGATGTTTTTTCTCAACTTAACCTATGTGTTTTTAATGAGTCTCACCTACCTACTCTATCCCAGGTTCAGGATCTAGTTCTGTTCTAGACCTCGCTGTGTGTGATCCTTCTCTCATGCTGGACTTTGACTGGAAGGTTCATGACGACCTGTGTGGTAGTGACCACTTCCCTGTAGTCCTGTCATCGGTCAGCTTTGGGGAAGATCCACCGGTGGGGCGCTGGAATCTCAAGAAAATTAGGAAACTTGAAATTCAAGCAAAAGAGGCGGAGAGGCAGCGACAACACGAAATTCATCTGAAGCAGATGGAGATAGAGGCACAGAGCCAGAGAACTAATGAAGCAACAGCATTAGCGAACAGAGAACAAACAGCCCGTGCGCCAAAACTTCCACCTTTCATTGAAAATTCAGATAAGATGGACGCTTATCTGGATCGATTCGAGCGCTTCGCAAATAGCAACAATTGGAAACAAGAGACTTGGGCTATTAAACTGAGCGCACTTCTAACTGGCAAAGCGCTTGAATTTTACACCCGTTTGCCAAGAGAAGAAGCCGAAGAGTATACACAGTTGAAAGCCGCCCTGTTGAGACAGTACGACTTCACTGAAGAAGGTTACAAGCGACGATTTCGGAACTGCAAGCCTGAAGAAGGAGAAACACCTGGCCTATTCATTGAGAGAATTAGAAGCTACCTGGAGAAATGGATAGAGCTGGCTGGTTTAAACAGAGAGTACCAAGACTTGTGTGACCTCATCATCAAAGAACAAGTTTTCAGCGCATGTTCTAAGGACCTGACCGCCCACCTCAGAGAGCAAAAAGACCAGTCACTAAAGGCCCTGGCCGACTTCGCTCAAAGATACCTTGACGCTCACAACATGAAGTTCGGGTCCAGTAAGCCACAGCGTGTGTCTGCACCAGCAGAGGAAATCCACAATGTCAGAGACACCCCGAGATACAAGCCAGTGGAGAACCTGATATGTTTTCTCTGTGGAAAGAAAGGTCACAAAGCGATACGGTGTCCTTCTAAAGATGTTCCCCGAGGCGACAACATCAGAAGATCCAACCAAGATCGTGGGATAGCAGGCAGAAGCAGTACCACGTCTCAACACAGAGCTGCCGCTGTATTAGCCAATGATGTGACGTCATCCAAGGACTTTGAGTCTAGAGAAACGCGAGTGACACCAGAACTGATTGAATCTTTCAAAAAGAATGGACGCATCCCAGTAGGAGATGGGGCTACATTTTTACCAGTCTCAAACATCGCGCTGCCTGAGAATGAAGTGCCGAACATGCCGGTGGTGTCAGGATTCGTCGGCGACACACCAGTGAGAGTGTTGAGAGACACTGGTTGTAGCTGCATCATTGTGAGAGAGGACCTAGTAGCTGAAGACCAGAAGCTACAGGAGTGGACCACCCTCATTTTGGCTGACGGAACTGTAAGGATTATCCCCCTTGCCAAAGTCAGTGTCGACACCCCATACTTGACAGGAGAGATGAAGGCGTTGTGCGTGAAGTCGCCAGCTCATCATTGATGGTGCCAGAAACGCAGACGATCCAGATCCAGAGTGGAGACCTGAAATATGTTCTGTTACCACGAGAAGTCAAGCAAAGAAGAGTCACCAGACCATCCCTCTAAAAGTGGCGGATAACACGGAAGCAGCTGTCGTGAATAGGGACAGGCTGGTGGAGCTACAGAGAGGTCAAGACAAACCAAAATTGGCGGAATCGGTGCGTCTTGCTGATGACGAAAGACTAGACGACGAGAACCTGTTTGATCTTAATGAACTCCGACACAAAGAGGATGTAGAAGATATTCAGTTCGGTCAGAATCTGACCCAGGCTCAACGTGAAGAACTGTGCGTCCTGACTCAAGAGTTTGAGCATCGGTTTACACCTGACCCAGGGACAACAGACACCATCTTGCACGAGGTAAACCTGACGTCAAACGAGCCAGTTCGCAGCAAACCTTATCGTCTTCCTTATAACACGAGGGAAGAATTGAAAAAGGATCTCAAGGAAATGCTGAGTCTGAATGTCATCAGGGAGTCCAAGTACATCTTTAACCACAGCTGGAGAGGAGGACAGGTACCCCAGTGCTGGAAGGAAGCCAGGATGATCCCAATTTTGAAGAAAGGGAAGAATAAGTCCAAAGCCCTGAGTTATCGCCCCATCAGCCTGACAAGTTGTGTGTGCAAGACCATGGAGCGCATCATCAACAAGCGCCTGCAGTGGTACCTGGACTCTGAGAGCATTATCGTGCCAGAGCAAGCTGGCTTCAGAAGCTACAAGAGTACAGAAGACCAGACAACACACCTTGCACAGGTCATAGAAGATGCCTTTCAAGATCAGAAGGTGACATTAGCTGCCTTCATTGACCTACAGAAGGCTTTCGACAAGGTGTGGAAGGATGGTCTCCTTGTGAAACTCCTTCGCAGTGGCATCCAAGGGAATATGTACCGGTGGACCAAGTCATACCTGCACAATCGCAGAGCCCGTGTGACAGTGGATGGGTACTGTGGCCAAAAAGTGCTGTTGCGTCAGGGGGTGCCACAGGGGGGAGTCCTGTCACCGACACTGTTCATACTTTTCATCAACGACCTTGTGCCAGAGCTACCAAAAGGAGTACATGCAGCCCTGTACGCAGACGACCTGGTACTCTGGTGCACAGAAGAGTATGCAACAACTGCTACATACAGGATGCAGCTAGCCCTGGACAGGCTGACAGACTGGACCAACAACTGGTGTGTGACCATCAACACAGAAAAATCATCAGCCACACTCTTCTCTCTCTCCAACAAGGCAAAGGCTGGCAACCTAACACTGGGCAACACCCCGCTGCGGTATGAAGACCAACAGACATACCTGGGAGTCACCCTTGACAAGAGGCTGACGTGGAAGTCGCACATTTGGAATGCAGAAGCGAAAGCTAGAAGAAAGCTGAACATCATGAGAAAACTGGCTGGAACACAATGGGGAGCCAATGAAAAGATCCTCAAAAATGTATATCAAGGCACAGTGAGACCACACCTTGAGTACGGATCTAATGCATGGTTGACGGCAGCCCAGTCACACCAGCAGACCATTGACAGAGTTCAGAACCAGGCACTGCGTATCATCACCGGCGCAATGAGATCCACACCAATTGAAACGATGGAAGAGACAACGGGCATCCCACCCCTGCGCATGAGAAGAGATTGCAAAGCCTTGATACAGTCCACAAAGGTCAAGTCTTCCAAAGACCATCCTATGAACGCTAGGATGAAACAACCAACCTCAGGGAGACTGAAAAGATCAAGCTTTGTGAAGGAGACGAGAGCACTGCAGAGAAAACACCAGGCAAAGCTGCCTGCGCAGGTAGAGGCTCTGAATCCTGCTAGCGACCTTCCACCTTGGGAAAGTAAGCCAGAAAACATCACCATCTCTTCCACGGTACCCTACATCACCACCAGAGATGAGCACAGCACTGTGAGCAAGAAAGCCCTGACACTGGCCATGCTCGAAGAAAAGTATCCCCAGGAAGCATGGATACGGGCATACACCGATGGATCAGCCACAGATGCAGTTCAGGATGGAGGGGCTGGGGTGTACATTCAGTACCCAAACGGAAAATGGCAGGCAGAGGCAGTACCAACAGGCCTTCACTGCACAAATTACAGAGCTGAGGTGGAAGCCCTAGTCCGCGCAGCTAACACCCTTAGTGGCACTGCAGACCCTGATGCCCAGATTGTCTTCCTTACTGATGCCATGTCTGTCCTTGAGGCAGCAACAGCAAGCAAACTGCCACGTCTACAAGAGGCACTGCAAAACATCAAGTGCACCAGACTGGTGCTGCAGTGGATCCCTTCACACTGTGGCATCTACGGCAATGAAGAAGCTGACAGAATGGCAAAAGTGGGCGCAGAGAAAGAACAAGATGAAAATGGAGTCAGCTTCACAGAGATGAAGACCATCATTAAGTCTGTGTACAGACCACCACAACGGCCCCTAGACAGTTACCATCAGCTGTCCAGACAAGAGCAGGTGACCATCTTTCGTCTGAGGACCGGGCACAACCGACTCAATTTCCACCTCCACCTCGTGCCATCTCCCCTGTGCCCTTGTGGAGAAGCAGAGCAGACCGCAGAGCACATCCTCCAGGACTGTGGGAACCACCAGCCGCTGAGGGAGGAGATATGGCCGAAGCCCGCCACTCTACAAGAGAAACTGTACGGGCCTGTGGAGGCGCTACAGAAGACCACAGATTTCATTTTGAGAGCCAAACTCCAAGTGTGACGGCGTTCGAGAAGAAGAAGAAGAAGGGAGTCCAAGTCACCATATGCGTCCCCAGTTGTCATTGTGAAGAAACCAGATGGATCCAACCGAGTATGTGTGGACTATCGCAGACTCAATAAACTAACAATCTTTGATCCAGAGCCTATGCCCACAGCGGAAGAACTGTTCCAGAAGGTCAGTGGAGACCGATTTTTCTCCAAAATTGACCTAAGCAAAGGGTTTTGGCAAATCAAGGTTGCAGAAAAAGATATCCCCAAGACAGCGTTCGTCACACCGACGGTCATTGGGAGTTCCTGAAGATGCCTTTTGGTATGGTGAACAGTGGTGCCACATTGAAGAGAGGAATGAAAAAGATCCTAGAAGATATGCAAAATGTGGTCTTTTACTGGGATGACATTTTGATCCATACCAAAACTTGGGGGGACCACCTCAAAGCCTTCCGAGAACTGTTCCAGAGACTGTCAGATGCGAATTTCACCATCCGTCCAAGCAAGTGTATTCTTGGAGCTGACAACATAGACTTCATTGGACATAAATTGAGCGAAGGTTTAAAGGGGCTACACGATACCAACGTGCAGAAGATCAAGGATGCCCCGCGACCTACGACCAAGACGCAAGTCCGCTCATTTATGGGCTTGGCGAACTACTACCGGGAGTTCATACCAAACTTTGCGGCAGTCACAGCACCCGTGACTGATTTGCTGAGGAAAGGACAACCTAACATAGTGAAGTGGGAGGATGCCCAAGAGCGAGCATTCCAGGCGATTCGAGACATCCTAACCGAGAAGCCTGTTCTACACCTTCCTGACCCGTTGAAAACGTTCTTCCTAAGAACAGACGCCTCCAACGAAGGAGTAGGTGCAGTCTTGATGCAAGAAGATAACGGAAAACTCCACCCAGTGAGCTACGCCAGCAAAAAGTTGACCAGAGCTGAGAGAAACTACTCGACCATCGAGAAGGAGTGCCTAGCCATCATTTGGGGAGTAAGGCGATTTGAACTGTACCTTCTGGGAGTGCCATTTGTTCTCCAAACAGACCATCAGCCCTTGAACTATCTAAACTCTGCAAAGTTTACAAATTCTCGTATTATGAGATGGGCGATGTTCTTGCAGAATTTTGACATCAAACTACAATCTATCAAGGGTTCGCAGAATTTTGGAGCATATTACCTGAGCAGAGCAGTTTGATTGAACATTTTTGTGTCCAGAACATTTGTATGAAACATTTTGATGCTCACGCCTTTACCATAGCTGACACTTAGTTCGCTTCCAGCTGCCAGAGAGATAAGGCGCCGCGAGGTCACATTCCACTCTCGCCCGCTCATTCTATTTATATCACACTTGGTACTGTGGGGTACACACGGCTCTACAGTGTGACCGGCGCTCTGCCGCTATAACAACTACCTACTGGTTTGTATTCATAACACATCTCTGCCTAAAGTGACTGTTGTGGAAGCAACATCGTTCAAAAGTTGAAATTCTCACCTACACACAGATACCAAACATGACAACATTATGACTTGCACTTGTGTAGCAGGTTATGATGAAAATAAAGGGAACGCGAATTTGTTGATGTATGATGTCGGTGTTTGTTGTGAAATTGACAAAGTTCCCACAGCCATAACACGAAGACGTAACTTTTACAAAACGAAACACACTTGCATGCATAAGGGTCAGCATGCCTACAGTAAGTATCACTTACCGGATTTTTGTTCCATGGTGGGGGACGGAAGCAGGAGGGTGGTTAATGAGGTCACTGACAGGTCGCGTGTTGTGCGGTACACGGTGTGACCGGCGCTCTGCCGCTACCTACTGGTTTCTATTCATAACACATCTCTGCCTAAAGTGACTGTTGTGGAAGCAACATCGTTCAAAAGTTGAAATTCTCACCTACACACTGATACCAAACATGACAACATTACGACTTGCACTTGTGTAGCAGGTTATGATGAAAATAAAGGGAACGCAAATTTGTTGATTTATGATGTCGGTGTTTGTTGTAAAATTGACAAAGTTCCCACAGCCATAACACAAAGACGTAACTTTTCCCAAGGATACACACTTGCATGCATAAGGGTCAGCATGCCTACAGTAAGTATCACTTACCGGATTTTCGTTCCATGGTGGGGGATGGAATCAGGAGGATAATTAATGAGGTCACTGACAGGTGTCGACAGACAATTTCCAGACATCCGCCTTAGTGTACACTCCCGGAATTGGGGAAAGAGAGGGCTTAGTTACACGGATACTATTGGAGGAGATAGCCACGTTTCTTTCTTGGGAAATAGTGTAACACTAACAGTCAACCTTGTACATGTACTTTTGATTTAACTTTTGATCATGATGGAGTCTGATGAATGCGTACAGTCTGTGTACACACAGGTGTGTTCCATGCAATGAGAGTAAATGCATTGTGCAGAATATGTGGCGAGAGATCACAAAAGAAACACAGTGATAAAAAGTCATTTCTTTGTATCAATTATGAACACTTACTCCACAAGTGTTATGGAATTAATATCCAGGAAGACAAAGACATGATGCACTCAAAAACAATGTGTAGGAGTTGCTATAGTCGGATGAAACGGATAGACTCGACTGAAACACGCGTGTCCGAGGAGACAACGCGAAATGCGGCGTCTGATATTGCCTCATCACAACACATTTGGACCATGTTCAATCCAAATACGAGTGTTGAAGAATGTGTCGCGTGTGTTCACTTCATGCACCTAGGTAAAGGAGGACGACCAGCAAAGCGGGGTTCGTGGCATGGAAAGAAACGATCGTTTCAATCCGCGGAATGTGACACTCATAACACCGACACTAATAACAGCACTAATGAAGGTGATAGTGGTATACAAGTTTTCATTCCGCCGACGTCTACTCCCCGTAAAACGCCATGCACAGTCGATGCTCAAACGTCGCCGTTACAAAGAGTGTGGACCCCATCTCCACCAGCAAAGCAGACGCATGAAATAGCCATTTCACCCATTGAAAAAACGGGTGTCGATATAGCCACATCTCCACATATCAAACGACCCAGCCTTCGACCTATCCAGGAACTGCAGATGCCACTGACAAAGGAGGAAGAAAAATATCAGACGGCACTAAACCGCACAATGCTTAATGAATCAGCTGATGCCACAATTCGTTGCAAGACTGGAGGACAGCCTTTGTATTTTATGCACATACCCAAACCAAGAAAACCAACAACAGTGGCATCATCGGCCATAATACAAAGAAGGTCGAAGGTGCTAGCCCATGTTAGAGCGAATATATCTGGTGGATCAGAGGTGGACGAAGCTGAACAAATAGCTGACGAGTTAAGACGAGAAAGAAATGAAAAAATGACTGCAATATTAGACAGAGCAGGCCATAGGCGATCCATGTATGTCTGTAGAAAACAGGGTATTGCGCTGAGAACCAATCTAGGATTAAGCTGGTCCAAGTACAGAACATACAAACGCTTCATGAGAAGTATTGGTGTCAACCTTGAAAGTGAAAGAAAAGAAAGGCAGGCCCAGAAGGAAGCACTCTGTGGCAGAGTGACCATTGAACAAAAGAATCTGACCTTTGAAAACAAAGTCACGAACAAGAAGGAAAGCCAGAAAACGCCTGTCGCATACATAGAAGATCTCACACATTTTGTTCCTGAACTGCTTAACAAGTATGAAGCTGCAAATCTTCTTGAATGGCATGAACAAATACCAAAAGATGAAATTTGGATAAAACTAGGAGGAGATCATGGCGGTAACAGTTATAAAACAATGCTTCAAGTTTCTAATCTCCAAAACCCTAACTCTAAACACAATACGTTTTTGGTGTGTATGGCTAACTGTAAAGACAGTCATGAAAATCTTCAAACAATTTTGCAGCCGTTTAAAGAGCAGGTGTCAGTTCTCCAAACCATGAAATGGAAAGAAAAACAGATACGTGTATTTCTGTTTGGAGATTATGATTTTCTCCTCAAACTTTTTGTTCTCTCAGGAGCACAAGGGGTCCACCCTTGTCTCTGGTGCACAGCTTCGAAAAGTCAGCTACAAAGAGCTCCACATGAGCGAGTACAAGTGAAAAAAAGAACTCTGAACAACATCAAGAGGGATTACAGGCGATACATTCGTGCAGGAGGAGACAAAAAGAATGCCAAGGGTTACAACAATGTTGTACATGAACCAATCTTTGATGTTGAGATTTCGCAAACGGCACCACCATACCTCCATCTTCTGTTAGGTATAGTAAAAAAACATCATTCCCTCCTTGAGCAAGAATGCCACGAACTTGATAAAGCCATTGCTGAAAGACTGGCCGAGGGAAAGGAGGCACATGATGAAAACACACCTTTTGAAAAGTACATTTCAGAAGTAAGAGTCCTCAAAGAACTGGGAAAAAGAAAACAGCTGACTGAGGGTATTGCAGTGTTGAGTGACAAGAGACACAATGAGAGTGCAAAGCATTTTGATGAACGACGTGAGCAGAAGATGCAGCGGGTAGCAGAATTCGAGGACAAAATAGAAGCTCTGAGAGAAGAGACAAAGTTGCCATTTCTGTGCGGGCCTGTCACTTCTGGCCTTGACGAAGCACTAAAGAGGAATAAGATATTCATGCAAGCATACCATGGCCGTTCGTTTGTTGGCAACCACTGCCACCGTTACTTGAAGTATGATGTGTTGACTGATGTTGGTGACAGTGTTATCAGCAATACCATGAAGCTGACAGATGATCCTAAACTTCATACAGCAGCGCATGACATATCCTTAAAGTTCCAAATTCTGAACGACCTGTACTCACAAGTCCACACTAATGTTTCTCACAAACTGCCGGTGAAGAGCAGAAATGAATCAATGCAAGACATCAATGACAAGATTGCAAACTACATGCGTTTTTTTCGAAGTACTTTTCCAGCCAGTAGCATCATTCCGAAACAACACATCCTGGAATGTCACTGCATTGAATTTATGACAAAGTGGGGATTTGGTTTGGCGCTTCATGGTGAGCAGGGAGGTGAAGAGAGTCACGCTACCATTAACATTCTAAAGAGCAGGACATATGGCTTGCAGACAGAGGAGGAAAAACTCAGACTGCTCATGACCGAGCACATGACGCTCGTGTCACCCGTCCTCCACTCCGTCATTCCTCCAGTACTTACTTACTTATGCCTGTCACCCCTACCCGGGTATAGGCCGTCGACGAGAGACCTCCAGCAACTCCTGTCCTGTGCTTCTCCTTCGATTCTACTCCAGGTGGTTCCCAGTCTCTCGATGTCTGCTTGGAGGTCTCGACGCCAGATTCCTCCAGTAGTCAAACAGAAAAAAATTCTCGCATAGACGGCGCCGGAGTTGTGTATCTGTGAACAGAAACTCGGTATTCGGTTCTTATGTCTAGTGCGTCAGAAAATGTGTTAAACCTCAAGGTATGTTTAAAAACACTGTTGAATATTGTGACCTGTTATGGACTGATCGTATTTCGGGATGGCAATAGCAGTCTGTGGAGTACCGAAACGGCTGCGGGCTAGAAATGCCAGAACACGCGACCTGTCAGTGACCTCATTAACCACCCTCCTGCTTCCGTCCCCCACCATGGAACGAAAATCCGGTAAGTGATACTTACTGTAGGCATGCTGACCCTTATGCATGCAAGTGTGTTTCGTTGGGAAAAGTTACGTCTTCGTGTTATGGCTGTGGGAACTTTGTCAATTTCACAACAAACACCAACATCAACAAATTCGCGTTCCCTTTATTTTTACCATAACCTGCTACACAAGTGTAAGTCGTAATGTTGTCATGTTTGGTATCAGTGTGTAGGTGAGAATTTCAACTTTTGAACGATGTTGCTTCCACAACAGTCACTTCAGGCAGATTTGTGTTATGAATAGAAACCAGTAGGTAGCGGCAGAGCGCCGGTCACACCGTGTACCGCACAACACGCGACCTGTCAGTGACCTCATTAACCACCCTCCTGCTTCCATCCCCCACCATGGAACGAAAATCCGGTAAGTGATACTTACTGTAGGCATGCTGACCCTTATGCATGCAAGTGTGTTTCGTTGGGAAAAGTTACGTCTTCGTGTTATGGCTGTGGGAACTTTGTCAATTTCACAACAAACACCGACATCATACATCAACAAATTCGCATTCCCTTTATTTTCATCATAACCTGCTACACAAGTGTAAGTCGTAATGTTGTCATGTTTGGTATCTGTGTGTAGGTGAGAATTTCAACTTTTGAACGATGTTGCTTCCACAACAGTCACTTTAGGCAGAGATGTGTTATGAATACAAACCAGTAGGTAGTTGTTATAGCGGCAGAGCGCCGGTCACACTGTAGAGCCGTGTGTACCCCACAGTACCAAGTGTGATATAAATAGAATGAGCGGGCGAGAGTGGAATGTGACCTCGCGGCGCCTTATCTCTCTGGCAGCTGGAAGCGAACTAAGTGCTAGGCGCCAGCACTGGCTGGTAAAGCCGTGTGCTCAGGACCTTTTACAGGAACTGTGAGACGTTTATTTTAATTTGATTTTTGATGTGAAGTTATATTTGTTTAGGGTTTTTGTGTAGGTTTACACAGCCACAACCGTATTTTTTTAATTTGAGAAGAAATTTTCGTGAAATTTCATTCTTAAGAGGGGGGTAATGTTACGATTGTGGTTGTGTTATCCTGTGAGAGCATGCGTGTGTTTATCGTAGGTAACGATCCGATGTTTATTTGAGCTTTCACGGTTACGATTCACGTGCCTTTTTAGTAAGATTTTCTTTTGTTCGTGAGTAGAGCCGTTTTCGTTTTGTTAAGTTTAGTCCGGAGCGTGCTAGAAGGGTCGCACTGTCTAGTGGCCTCCTAAGTGTCACGTCGGTTGACATCGCAACATTTTCGCTACTTTTTGTTTTCCTGTGCGCGTGTATTGAGCAGCCCTTATTTTGTTTTGGGAATGTTCTCGTACCTTTTTGAGCTACCAGGTGATAGGGATACCATACTTTTATGTGACTTAATTATACGCTAGAATTTAGAGCTGAAGTAAGCAGCCGTGTTTTTGTAGCCCGTTATAGTATTGTTTCTGGAAAGTTTATGTTAATGAGTTACGGCTGCGTGTTTCGTTCTGATTGGTCGCGTTGTATGATTTGCATAGACGGTTCTAGAATTTCATAGTATTATATAAGGAGGGCGCTGGGAAAGCGTGTGAGTACATTGTCTTGCTTTGTCAGTTGTAGAGATATGCAATTTATTGCGAGAGATGCTGTGTATGAGAAACTTTGAGTCGTAGTGTGGACATAGCAGAAGAGACTTTGTATTCAATAGTTTGTGCATTTGAAAGAGCATTACTGTGTGGATATCGCATCGCTGAATTAAATATTGTTGGAACTGTTACTCCAGTATTGTCTACATCCTTAAGCCACGTGTGACGGATTGCAGCTGAACGAGGTTTATTTTAAAGAACTCTACGTGTGTGTGTCTGGTGTGTTTATCATACTTCGACTACAACTCCACCATGTAACACCCACCCTCCCCCTTTTCCTTTTTCAGAGCCTTTGAAGGTATTCATGGGGAGCACAGCAGAGTCCTCTACTGACCTCCCCACCCGGGTCTGCCCTGGGGGACTTGGGTGGGGTTAGGTATTTTTTAGTTCCCAGGGTCACCCTGGTCAGCCCCACAGGGTGGGTTTTTCTCTCTATTCTGGGGCATGTGTTTCTGTCTACCCTTTGTCCATTCACCTGTATTTGCCTTTTTAAAACTCTCCCTACTGTCTGCACTGCCTGTAGCTCTTGATATTGGATGTGTGTTGCTAAATGGTCTTAGCTTTATTTATGCCCCATGTTGTAGGTTTATTTAATGTATTTGACCGGCTGGCGACATACATTCAATTTTCTGTTTATTTTTTTTTTCACAAGCAGTGCAGGCACGTCCTGAGAAAGCCTTGTTGCTGTCGGGACGTTAAGCAATGTACAATCAATCAATCCTCTACTGACATTTTTAAAACTGTGTGGAAATTCTGTGATTTTTCACCCTATTCTTGAAAATGCTTGATTGTTGACCATTTTCCCGAATTGTTCTTTTAGAATTATCTCTTTTATTTTTGTTCTGTGTATTCAAATTCTCAGTAGAGTGTGAGTACAAAAAATGATGTATTTTATCTGCTTTGTGGTTTTGTTTCAGCACATCAAAAAGAGTGATATGACTATGACTATGAGCAAGGAACTAATTCAACTGGACAAGTACTTGTGTCGCTCAGAGGTTGACATTGATGTTGTCATGCAGTTCATCAAGAAAATAGGTTTCCCATGTACAAGTAAGACACAGCACAAGCATGCCACATATTTATAACCATTTGTGCCCTAGCCTGTGGTTTGATCTTGTATCATTATTGTTGCTGTCCATGTAGCATCAAGGATAAACATGCTACTAATCTCATCATTGGGGACTGACCCACATGACTTTGAATAACTCTTTGTTCTGCACTTCTTATCTTAGGAAAAGGTTTGAATATCAGTCTCAGATGAGTTATGCCAATTATTCAGGCAGTTATGCCAATTATGCCAATGCAGTTCACTTTGATCAAACTAACTCTAAACATCAGTTGATCGGTATCCTAAGCTACCCTCAGTTGAAGAGGATCATAATATTAAATCATAGCTATCTACCTAAGCTTAACTTTTTTTTTCTAGGATAGCAAGTGTAGAATTACTAGAAATAAGATGTATTCACAGGCGCATGGCTCATTCCCCAGTGCTGAGATTATAAGTCACTGCCCAAAGTTACGACATGCTGAAACAATTTACATATGGATTAACTATCATAGTTTAAGGGTTCAAGGCGAGAATAGAACCTTTCAAAGACCATTTGTTTTCTCAAAACACATTACCGATGGTATTACATGTTGGAAATAGCTCTTAGCTAGCCTAATTTTAGCCAAATTTTGGTTGTGTCCGTATAAGGGAGTGTTGGCAGGAGTGGGGTGCCATAGACCAGCCAAACCCTAATAGCCTCCCCTTACTCACGTCAGGTACAAGATTACCCAGCATACACCAGTTTAGTTCTTAGCTGGCAGAAGAATAGGTTGTGTCTGTTTCGAGCTCTGCGTTTTGTACTTGGACCGGTCGGTTCGACCTTGACTGTTAGTTCGTTTGATCCTTGGACCTTTGGAACCGTTGGAGCTTGGGTCATGGCTGGGATTCCTAGTGCTCACGCCTGTGACGGTTCTGTCTTCGTCGGCTTTGGGGTTTCTCTGCCGACTGGGAATGTGCCGTGGGGACTGTGAGCTTGCGGACTTACCTGACGCTGCTTCGACCCTGCGTATTCTACCCGGTTGTGACTTGCGGCGAGCTGCTACGACCTGCTGTCGGTGGTTTCCACTTCACTGGAGATACGTGGGTTTGCTTCTTTTTCTGCCATGGCCAGGTAATATCTCGGGGAATGCCCTCGACCGGCGGTCTGGGGTGGAAGGAGCGCCAAGCGTCGGCACGCGCTGTACACTCGTTTGAGTTCGATTGTATTCGATTATGTTCGATTCACCATTGCGCGCGGTTTATTATTGCGTGACCTTGTTCTTCATTATACCCTCTTGTTGCAGTTACCAGGTTCGTACCTGCACGATGTGTGGCGATTTTCAGTGGCCCTCTGACGAGCATGTGGTCTGCCTACCCTGTTAAGGATGCGAATCGACCCATACTTGTGGTGTGTGCGCCCCATGGCTGGAAGAAAGATGGTCACAGCTGAGGGGTTTTACTGCCGAGAGCGTCCGACTCCTATCAGAGACCTACTGTCAGAGCCGCCCAAGAGTAACAAGGTGGGACCCAAGTCAGTGGCAGTGACTATGTCGTCCCGGACCAGTAAAGCATGTAAGTCACAACTATCGCGGAGGGCCCTCCTCAGGTTACCCTTACCGTGGCGACCAAGATACCTTATCCTGAGCACTTGTCAGCGGGAGGGATAGCTGACAAAGCTCTGCTTCAGATGGCTAAAACCAATGATTCTTCCGCCAGGCTGGCGTCGGATACCGACCCTACGACGCTCCGAGTCCTGGCACAGTCGGCGGATCGTAGGCATGACAGGCAGTAGCGGGCCAGAGTGGACACGCGACGATCTGACAGAGCCGGCCCAGAGTAACAAGGTGGGAACCAAGACTCTGGCAGTGACCTAGACGTCCCAGGCCAGTAAACCTGTACGTCGCATCTATCGCGGAGGGCCCTCCTAAGGTTCCCCTTATCGTGGCGACCAAGATTCCATATCCTGAGCACTTGCTAGCCGGAGGGATCGCTGACAACCCCTTCTTGGGATGGCTAGACCATTTACTTCTGCTGGGCTGACATTGGCAACCGAACCTACGACGCTTCCAGTCCCGGCCCAGGCGACAAATCGTAGGCATGACATGCAGAAGCGACCACGTGCTGGGAGTCGCACGGTGAGCCACGAGACTCGTCCACTACGGGACAATGACGTCGCGGGCCAGTTAGCTACAGCCGCATACGAACGCGGAGGGCCCTCTTAAGGTTCCCCTTACTGTGACGAATGGAGAGGCACGGCCAGACCCACTAACGGCGGGTTCTGCCCCTAGAGACGACAGCTCGGCCTCAGGTCGGTGAGTACTGTGTTGTGAGAGCATATATTGCGCGGTGGCGTGCAAGATTGGTGTATGTTAGTTTGTCGTTTTACGGCACCTAGTGCCTTTCTTTCAAGATAGGCGTTTTAACCCTTTTGCCACAGGTGTTAAAATGTTGCATTCCCAGCTGCGCAGCGGTTTCGCCAGACCGCTGGGGCGCAACACCTCTTATCCTTAAAAGGCGATAATCCTGGAACCACTGAACCGATTACTTCAGCTTGAGAAAATAGAGATGAGACACAGAGTGGTATTCTGACTCTCATAGTTCCATCTAATTCAAATAACTTGATTTATCCCTGAAAGGGCAATTACAATCAAATAAAACTCTTTCAATAAGCATTGATTAATTAATTTATGATTATGATTATTTTGGGCGCCCTCGCCCGGGCTATACACGCGTTGGCGCCATCTCCCGTCGCGGGTTACACCGGCACTTACTACGCCTTGCGGCGACCGCAAGTGCTACAGGACCGCTGCACTTCACACGACAAGATCCCGGCTCAGTGATGTTGGACCACGCCTCGCCCCGACCGTGCAGACGGGAGTCCGCTCTAGATGCAGTGCAGAGAGACGACCCAACGATGGGATTCTGTTCCCGACAATAGGTCACAATCTTTCAGTTAGCCTGACTTCGGAAGCACGTGCTCACTACACAGAGACCAGGGGTACGAGAGGAACAGGAGACGACGGCCCAGTTCCGTTGGGTCGCTACGCATTGGGAAGTATCTTCGTCGCCGTTCGAGTTCGTGGGACTGGCCCTCTGAGGCTACGCTGTTACTTCCAAGTGCTGGGTCCACCTTCGTTGGATCGCCGCCCGGGGTTCCCCGGACTTCGGAGCAGTTAGAAATCCCTTCTCCTGCTTGCGGGACAGACGACTTTTCCGCTTGATTCCAGAGGACGTCGTTCGCCGTGGCTGGGCGATGATAGCTACTCCACGTCGCTACGCTCGCAGTTCCGAGGGGTCTTGGATTCGCCGCCATCTGCGTGGAGATGGAGGAGGGAGTCTCCTCGGGCTTGGACGAAGCAGGTCCCCTCATCGCGTCCAAGCATTTCAAGTCCCTTCCTCATCCGTTCGGGTGCTGGATTCTTGTCGCCGGCTTCTGTCTCCGCTTCAGGGCGCCGGGGGAGGCACTGGTGGCTTCAACTTTGTGACCCTACTTCTCTTCCGCTGCCAACGCTTCGCTGCGGCTACAGACTTTGATCTGATGATTCGAGATACCATCCTGCACGATTTCTCGCGGCCGACCGAGTTGAAGAGTCGGCCACGCAGGGCACCGCGCGATGGAGAACTTCCTTGGCCCCCCTGGCAGACCGACAAGGAGGCTAACAAGGACTCTGGCACAGCCGATGCACGCTGCTTACACCGCTGGATGTAGCAGTCTTCTAGGAACACTGATGCAGGACAGGCGCGCGGTCATCGCAGACCGTCGGACGGGATTGGCAGGGACCACTCTTCCGCGGAGGCGCAGTTCGTTTGCTGCACCGGATTGTGTGGCTTACATCCGAGGGACGGAGGCGACGTTTGTGACGCCGATGGCACAGTCCCGGGAACGTCAGTGGCAGCATACTCCAGGCGTGCGATTGATGACTAGCAAGTAGCAGTCTACCTTCTTAGAGGTCAGCGCGGGTTGAGGACTGGTCCGACCGTCCTCACTGCAGGGGCCGACTTCGGTCTACATCGGGGGTAATGCACACAGTTCGGATTAAGCTCCTGCTGAGACGAGTTCTCGGCTCGTCGCATCCTTCTCCCGGCGGGGTGCTACCCTCCACTTCGCATTGGCCTGGCCGTGGTCAGCTGCGACCAAGCACTACGGTCTTCTTCTAAGATGACAGCTTCAGGACCTAGCGGAAGCGTTCGATTGCCTGGGTGGAGACGACTTGGAGTTCCGGCATGCTGCGGCGCCTTACCGGAGCGGATGGACTTGCCCTCGATAGCTCCTTGTGAAGTTACCCGCTCGGCGCTGGGGATCCTGCGGCCGGGGGCGCAAGTACCGGGAGTTAGATGTGACGACAGCATGGCAGGAATTTAGTTTCCCGAGAGGTGGTTTGAGCTCAGTTCCGCGGCAGTATGGTCGACTCTTCTCGTACACTAGTCGGTGGATATGGCGCACGATCTTCGTCCTATCGACTCGACACAAGTGCCTCGACATCTTGGCAGATGCTAGACAAAGACCTGAGAGCAGCGGTGCGTCTCCAGGACTTTGGGACAACTCGAGGTTCGAAGTCGTGACCAGTTGGCAAGCTGGGCGGTAGGCTGGGATCCTGCCCACTTCGCCGTCGACTAGGCTGCCTACGCTACGGGACAGGTACTACGTGTTTCTTCGCATGGATTCCGTCGCGGATGGAGTGCGTGGTCGTCCTGTTCGAGTGGGACTCGCAGTAGGATGGGAACAGGGCAGACTAGGAGCAACTCTCAGTACCTTCTTCAGTTCGCTTAGGACTGATGACATGCTAGGAAATCGCCGTTCAGCCTGACGCCTCTTCTACTTGGAGAAGGAGGGCATAATTATGGGAGATGCTAGTGCGCTTGAGGCCGGCGGCGCGGGGAGGCGTCGCTGTGGCCAGATCTTTTAACTTCACTGCTCGCCATCGAGATTGAATGCTGAGTTATACGCTTGGTTGTCCGACATTCTCTTTGTTGCAGGTTTGCGGAGGTAGATGGGCGTTTTCCTGGCTCGGGGCGCTTGTCTCTTCACCAGTCGGGGTCAGCTCGTCACCACATGCCCCCCTCTGCAGCTCTCCACTACTCGCACGATGCTCTAGCAACCGGAACAGCCGCCATAACAGCCAGGCCCTGAACTCCTCTGACACACCCGAAGATTGTGCAGCAAGCCCTCTACCAGAGAGGCTTCCCTAGGGCGGCCATGGATGCTACCGAGACAACCTGCAGACCCTCAACTAGACGAGTTGCGAGGGAAGACGACGAGCGCTGTGTGACGGGACTGACGACAGCCTTCTTTCCCTCCGGACTTGACGAAGCCCCAGACGGAGTGCTTCCTCTGGCTATTCAACGCCCAGGGACGGTCTCCTTTTACCGTTCGGGACTATCAAACCATGATCGCCGACACCTACAGGCGATTACGCTCATCAGACCCGGGTAGCTGCAAGACCTCGCTTTTCGGAGGCTCTCTTCGGTCTGGAATGCCCAGCACTGCTTCGCGTGGGCCAAGAGTGATCTACCATGGGGGCTTACGTGGTCTCAACCCCGCCCGTTGGAACCCTGCACATGACGCGCTTGACGGATGTATCTAGGAAGAAGTGCTTCCTGGCGGTCCTTGACTCAACCTCCAGGGTCAGTAAACTACGCGCGCTGCCCACACACTCAGATTGCTCACACACCCAGATTGCTTGCAGTGCCAGACAACCGGCTTCATGCTACTGCTACCTGACACATCTTCCTGGACAAGACGCGGCCTCCCTGACGGCGACAGATGTTTCACCCTGCGTGTGTACGGACTCCGCCTGGGAGAACAGACTTAAGAACCCGGTGAGAACCTTACGTGTGGCCTAGCCACCTCTTCCAGGGTCAGTGAACGTACGCGCTGTTGTCACACACGGGTTGCTGTCAGTTATGGACGGAAGGCGCCGTGCAACTGCTAACGTTACCAGCCTTCAGTGCCAAGTCGTGGTCGCTTTGGCTGTCTTTCAGCTGATGACTTTCCGCCCTTACGAGTGTCAGACTCCACTCGGTAGACCAGACAATAGGAACCGGTGAGAGCCTTACGTGTGTGCCTGCGCCGGACCAAGCTTGCGCAGAGGACGCACACACCTGTTTCTCCCTTTGTCCCCAGGTAGACGTGACATCTCAGCCCAGACCTGCTCCTCCTGGTTCCGGGGAGTGATCCGCCCGGCCTTCCAGGACCTCGACCTGATGCAGCCACATGTTGAACATCGAGGCGCACGAGGTCAGAGCCATGGCCGCAAGTCCCACTTCGACAGCACCTGCGCAGTCAAGGACTTTCTGGCGGCTGTGAGATGGCGAGCGGAGACCACTTTCGCCCGCTTCTACCTGAGGGACCTCTCCACCCAGCGGCAGAACCTCTCGCTGGTGGGAGACATCACAGCAGCGCAACACTCCCTCCCGGCGCCCTAGGCGCCGCAGGTATCTTAGCTAAAATTTTCGGGAGTTTGCTGCTGGAGGGCGGGTCTGTAGGCAATGTTGTTGGCAGTAGGGGCGCTATAGCGGCACCCACCTCCTCTTTGGGATTCTTCCAACATGTAATACCATCGGTAATGTGTTTTGAGAAAACAAATGAATTTTTCATTAAAATGCATTTTTTTGAAAAATACTTACCGATGGTATTACTCGAAGGTCCCTCCCGCCTGCCCCGCTTGCCGCCAGTTCGCTAAGAAACTAAACTGGTGTATGCTGGGTAATCTTGTACCGGACGTGAGTAAGGGGTGGCTATTAGGGTTTGGCTGGTCTATGGCGCCCCACTCCTGCCAACACTCCCTTATACGGACAGAACCAAAATTTGGCTAAAATTAGGCTAGCTAAGAGCTATTTCCAACATGTAATACCATCGGTAAGTATTTTTCAAAAAAATGCATTTTAATGAAAAATTCATTTTTCCATAGGAAACGTACTCACACCATATGTCCTAGTCGTGTCACACAATAAGCTTTCTGGGATCGCATGGTGAACCTGTAGACAGTTTGCAAGCTAGTATGTACTTTTTTTTTTAACTTACGCCTGTCACCCCTTCCAGGGTATAGGCAGTCGACGAGAGACCTCCAGCGACTCCTGTCCTGTGCTTCTCCTTCGATTTTACTCCAGGTGGTTCCCAGTCTCTTGATGTCTGCTTGGAGGTCTCGACGCCAGGTGTTTCTCGGCCTGCCTCTTTTCCTCTTTCCCTGGGGGTTCCATGACAATGCCTGCCTAATAATACTGGAAACTGGCTTTCTCAGACTGTGACCAATCCATCCCCATCTTCTTCGCCCAATTTCATTCTCTGCTGTTATCTGCTCTGTTCTCTCCCAGAGTCTGAAGTTGCTGATCTTCTCTGGCCAGTGGATTTTCAAGATTCTTCTAAGGCAACTGTTTATGAAGATCTGTACTCTGTTGATTGTGGTTTTTGTCAACCTCCAAGGCTCTGCTCCATATAGGAGAACTGCTTTTACGTTTGAGTTGAAAATCCAGACTTCGGTGTGTTGTGACAGCTCTCTGGAACTCCACACTTTTTTCAACTGGAGAAAGGCTGCTCTTGCTTTACCGATTCGTGCTCTGACATCTGCATCAGGGCCGCCTTTTTTGTCGATGATGCTCCCGAGATAGGTGAAGGACTCCACCTCCTCCAACGGGGTGCCAGCAAGCAAGACTGGTTCTTCACTGGTTGCGTTCAGCCTCATTGTCTTTGTTTTCTATTTGTGGATGGTGAGGCCCACTTGGGACGAGATGTCAGCAAGCCTCGTGGTCTTGTCCTGCATTTGTTGATGAGTGAGGGACAGTAAAGCCAAGTCGTCTGCAAAATCAAGGTCGTCAAGCTGTGTCCACAGTGTCCACTGTATTCCGCTTCTTCTCTGCTCAGTGGTCCTCTTCATGACCCAGTCTATTGCCATTAGAAAGAGGAACGGAGACAGCAAACACCCCTGCCTGGTTCTGACCTGGAGCTCCCTGGTGAACTGCCCTTCGTGGATCACGCGACATGTCATGCCATCGTAACTGCTCTTGATCAGGCAGACGAGCTTTGTGGGTACACCGTAGTGTCGTAGGAGTTTCCACAAAGTCTCTCGGTCCATGCTGTCAAATGCTTTCTCGTAATCCACAAAGTTGACGTACAGCGGGGAGCTCCACCCCAGAGACTGTTCCACGATGATGCGGAGAGTGGCGATCTGGTCTGTACATGATTGTTTTTTTCCTGAATCCTGCTTGCTGGTCTCTCAGCTGGGGGTCGACAGAGCTCTTCATTCTCTCCAGGATGATCCTGTTGAAGACCTTTCCTGGTACTGACAGCAAGGTGATTGCTCTGTAGTTGGAACACTTGCTGAGGTCGCCCACTCGGCACCGGCCTCCACATGGCGTGGGTGGGTAGTCTCCTCAGTAGCAGAGGGGTTCCATCTTTGTCCAGGATTAGGACTTGATGTCAGCAGATATGTTGTTCAGTCTTTTTCACTGGTCTGGTTTTTAAGGACCTGTGCTAACCCAGGTCCTACCATGTTGGATTGGTCCTTAAAAATACTCGTGAGATTTTGGTCCTTTGGATCCCAAGTGTTTGCCGTGCTTGGAGACCCGTGTCAGGGGAGAAGAGGATCCTGGTGGCTGAGGCTCCCTTTGGGCTCATTGGTGCCAACACTCCACTTTAGCCTTGACTTCTACCGAAACGGGAGGCTAGTCGTACTGGCCTAGTCAATCGGCTTTTGTCACGTTGAGCCCTATCCCACTGTTGACATGTGGGTTGCTATACGGAGCACCATGCTATAGCCTCTGCTGCTGATTAGGTGCTTCACGCCAGTATTCCCCTGCATTCAGCGGTGTGATAGAAGGCGGTGGCTCAGACGGTTCAATCGGGCTTACCCCCTTGATTATATCTTTCGGGCAGTCTCCATTGTCTGTTGGCTGGAGACCCGCCGACAGTTGCACTTTCCCTTGTTGGGCTCGGTGGCGGGCAGGGACTCCTGGGGGATGAATATCTCTACTATTATAATATGGAAAACAAAAAAAACAAAAAAACTGGCACAGAAGTGGCACATAGCCACCGATATTGAACATGACATTGACTCGGACTGTGAGGAAGCGACGCCTCAGGCGTCGGCCGGTTGGCCTCGCTTCCTCATTGTCCATAGCAAGGTGAACGAGAAACCTGTTTCCAAGCTGCATCCTTTTCTGGTGGGGGAGACCCTCGGGAGCAGTGTTGGCAGGCCTGATGCCCAGCGCCTCAGGTCTGGTGACTTGCTGGTAGAGTGCCATACCCGGGCACACTCCAGCGGGCAACTGAGGCTCTCTTCCATCGGAGACACTCCAGTGGAAGTCACACCCCACAAAACTATGAATTCTTCAAGAGGTGTGATAAAAGATCAAGCATTGGCAGAACTATCTGAAGATGAACTTGTACGGAACCTTAAGTCAGAGGGGGTGACTTACGTCGGGCGCTTTGCTTCAAAGCGATGTGGTGGGGAGATACGTCTCCCTACCATCATCCTGACGGTTGGCACTCCCACCCCTCCCTACTATCATCTGGGGAGGTTATTACTTCTTGAAAGTGAAGAAGTACGTCCCTCTCCCCCTCCGGTGCTTTAAATGCCAAAAGTATGGCCATGGGCAGAAGACATGCCGCCAGGCAGAGGAATCATGCACTAGGCCCGGACACTCTGCTGAGTCCTGCACTTGTGAATTGTCAGGGGGCGCATATAGCTTCAGACAAGAAGTGCCCTCGTTGGATATCTGCCCACTGGGCACCGGCCTCCTTTTGGCGTGGGTGGGTAGTCCCCTCAGTCCCTGACTGAGTGGGCTAGCAGAGGGGTGCCGTCTTTGTCCAGGATTAGGACTTGATGTCAGCAGATATGTTGTTCAGTCTTTTTCACAGGTCCGGTTTTTAAGGAGCTGTGCTAACCCAGGTCCTACCATGTTGGATTGGTCCTTAAAAATACTCGTGAGCTTTTTGGTCCTTTGGATCCCAAGTGTTTGCCGTGCTTGGAGACCCGTGTCGGGGGAGAAGAGGATCCTGGTGGCTGAAACACTCCACTTTGGCCTTGACTTCTGCCTAAACGGGAGGCTAGTCGTACCGGCCTAGCCCACTGGGCACCGGCCTCCACGTGGCGTGGGTGGGTAGTCCCCTCAGTCCCTGACTGAGTGGGCTAGCAGAATGGTGCCATCTTTGTCCAGGATTAGGACTTGATGTCAGCAGATATGTTGTTCAGTCTTTTTCACTGGTCCGGTTTTTAAGGAGCTGTGCTTACCCAGGTCCTACCATGTTGGATTGGTCCTTAAAAATACGCGTGTGCTTTTGGTCCTTTGGATCCCAAGTGTTTGCTGTGCTTGGAGACCCGTCTCGGGGGAGAAGAGGATCCTGGTGGCTGAAACACTCCACTTTGGCCTTGACTTCTGCCTGAACGGGAGGCTAGTCGCACCGGCCTAGTCAATTGGCTCTTGTCACGTTGAGCCCTATCCCACTGTTGACATGCGGGTTGCTATACGGAGCACCATTCTATAGCCTCTGCTGCTGATTAGGTGCTTTACGCCAGTATTCCCCTGCATTCAACAGTGTGATAGAAGGCGGTGGCTTAAACGGTTCAATCGGGCTTACCCCCTTGAGTATATCCACCCCCCACACTTTGGTACCGGTCTCAGGCCACTTTACAAAATTTCAAATACAAGCGATCAAAAATCTCTGTAACTTCAGTAGCTGACTGGCCCTTCGTTTGTCTTGTACTGTGTGTGTACTGTGTTTGTCTTAAATGGCGTATATCCATGTCTGTTTCGTGAGTGTGTGTGTTGGGTTTCAGGCGCGGCGCTTTGAGTCAATTTCCCCAAAAATTGAGAAAGCGCCTATATAATAACGGTATTATTATTTATTATTATTATCTTTCGGGCAGTCTCCATTGTGCGTCGGCTGGAGACCCGCCGACAGTTGCACTTTCCCTTGGGCTCGGTGGCGGGCGGGGACCCCGGGAGATGAATATCTCTACTATAATAATATGGAAAAAATTTTAAAAACCAAAACTGGCACCAAAGCGGCACATAGCCGCCGACATTGTCATTGAGAACGATAGTGACTGACTGTGAGGAAGCGATGCCTCAGGCGTCGGCCGCCTGGCCTCGCTTTCTCATTATCCACAGCAAAGTTAAAGAGAAGCCTGTTTCCAAGCTGCACCCTTTCCTGGTAGGGGAGACCTGCAGGAGCCGTGTTGGCAGGCCTGGGGCCCAGCGCCTCAGGTCTGGTGACTTGCTGGTAGAGTGCCGTACCCGGGCACACTCCAATGGGCTACTGAGGCTCTCCTCCATCGGAGACACTCCAGTGGAGGTCACTCCCCACAAAACGATGAATTCCTCTAGAGGAGTGATTAAAGATCAAGCATTGGCCGAACTGTCTGAAGATGAACTTGTACGGAACCTTAAGTCGCAGGGGGTGACCTACGTCAGGCGCTTCATTTCCAAACGAGGTGGTAGGGAGATCCATCTCCCTACCATCATCCTGACGTTTGGCACCCCCACAGCTCCTACTACCATCTGGGGAGGTTACTACTCCCTAAAAGTGAAAAAGTATGTCCCTCTCCCCCTCCGATGCTTTAAGCCCCCACCCGGGTCTGCCCTGGGGGACTTTGGTGGGGTTAGGTATTTTTTAGTTCCCAGGGTCACCCTGGTCAGCCCCACAGGGTGGGTTTTTCTCTCTATTCTGGGGCATGCGTTTCTGTCTACCCTTTGTCCATTCACCTGTATTTGCCTTTTTAAAACTCTCCCTACTGTCTGCACTGCCTGTAGCTCTTGATATTGGATGTGTGTTGCTAAATGGTCTTAGCTTTATTTAGGCCCCATGTTGTAGGTTTATTTAACGTATTTGACCGGCTGGCGACATACATTCAATTTTCTGTTTAGTTTTTTTTCACAAGCAGTGCAGGCACGTCCTGAGAAAGCCTTGTTGCTGTCGGGACGTTAAGCAAGGTACAATCAATCAATCAATCAATCCGATGCTTTAAGTGCCAAAAGTATGGCCATGGGCAGAAGACATGCTGCCAGGCAGAGGCTCTATACGTCCGTTGCACTAAGCCCGGACACTCTGTTGAGTCCTGCACAGCCATCCCCCTGTGTGTGAATTGCCAGGGGGCGCATATGGCTTCGGACATGAAGTGCCCTCGTTGGATCTCCGAGTGCAGGATTCAGCAGGTGCGTGTGGAGAAGGGGCTGTCCTTTGCGGACGCCAAAAAACTGGTTGATGGCCCTGGTGCAGCTGAGGCTGCGCCAAACTCAAATAACAACTTTGTGTATACTTTCAGTGCTGCGGTGGCAGGCAAGCGCCCAACCAAAGACTTCTCTTGTCAAACCCCAACTTCTTGGTTGGGGGCTGAACCTCGGATCCTCTCGTCCCTGGAGAGTAACCCTCCTCCGGTGGTGACGAGGAGCCAGGGAACGCAGAAGGTGGATGCTACCGGTCCGGTGGCACCGCCTTCTGCTGCCCCTAAGCCTCAGCCCCCACCTCACCTGCTAGTTTGTTAACGCCAAAGGTTTCTGGCTCTGGTCAGCCTTCTAAGGCCGCTAACTCTAGCGGCAGGACCGCTGCCCAGGACCAGAAGTCTAAGAAATCTATGGGACCGCCGTGCGCACGGGCCCAGGAGGGGAGCGCTGATGTCCCCCTTCAAAACAAATATGCTGCACTGGAGGAGCGGATGGAGGGAGTGGAAGTTGTCATTGCCGATGCTGCGGCAGATCCACCCCCTTCATCTCCTAAGAACCAGAGGAGGCCCGGGAGCCGGCCCCCCTCTGTTTCTCCAACTCCTTCCAAGGCAAAGGAAAAAGGGGGGAAAAACTCCGCACCCCCAGATAAGACATAATCATGGACTCTCTGCTTCAGTGGAATTGTCGTGGTTTTCAAGCTAACTTTGAGGAATTACGTCTTTTAGTCAAGTGCTATAACCCCTCAGTAATATCTCTTCAGGAGACTTACCTCTGACCCTGTGTCCTTTAATGGTTTTAACGTTATACATAAAGGCTCTGATTCGGAGAGGCGCTCGGGTGGAGTGGCTCTTCTCATTAGTAGGCAAATTTTATGTAGCCCTGTTAGCATCGACACCTGTCTTAGGCTGTCGCAGCTTGGGTTACCTTGAAGAAGACCATAACCATATGCAGTATTTACCTGCCACCATCCCTGTGGGTCTGTAGTAATGATTTTTTTAATTTAGTAGATCAACTGCCCCCTCCCTTTATTCTCATGGGGGATTTTAACGGTCACGTCACCTTTGGGGTAGTGACCACTATGATGGCAGAGGTCAGATGTTAGAAGATGTTTTTTCTCAACTTAACCTATGTGTCTTTAACGATGGCTCACCTACATACTCTAACTCAGGTTCCGGATCTAGTTCTGTTCTAGACCTCACTGTGTGTGATCCTTCTCTCATGCTGGACTTTGACTGGAAGGTTCACGACGACCTGTGTGGTAGTGACCACTTCCCAGTAGTCCTATCATCGGTCAGCTTTGGGGAAGATCCACCGGTGGGGCGCTGGAATCTCAAGAAAGCTAACTGGCCTCTGTTCGCCTCCCTCTGTCAGTTTTGTATTTCAGAGGAGGTGGTCATGTCAGCTGAAGAACCTGTTTCTTCTTTTACTTCTATTTTGTTGGACGTAGCGGGTGAAACCATCCCTAAAACTTCCGCATCAGTCCCTCGGAAGCCGAGAGTACCATGGTTCAATGAGGAGTGCCGCAAGGCCCAAAAAGCGCGCAAATCTGCTCAGCGACATGCTTTCCGTACTCCGTCGCAAGTGAACATTTTAACCTTTAAAAGACAGAGGGCGAAAGCCCGTTACATTTTTAAACGTGAACGCCGTACTTCCTGGAGACACTTCGTCTCATCTTTAACTTCTCGGACTCCGTCCCAGAAAGTATGGAAGGCTGTTCGAAGAATTAGGGGCAAGGGTGGCTTGGCTTCTGTCGGCCATCTTAGAGATGGTGCCAGCTTGGTCACAGATAAAAATGCTGTGGCCAGTTTGCTTGCCTCCACCATTGCCCATAATTCTTCAACAGAGCATTATTCACCTTTTTTCCAGAGAGAGAAGGAGAAGCAACAGTCTCGTATTTGTGATTTTAAGTCCGATAACTCAGAAGACTATAATGCCCCTTTTACATTATCAGAATTGCAGCAAGCCTTGCAGAAATGTAATGACTCTGCTGCTGGCCTAGATACCATCCACTATCAATTCCTAACGCATCTGCCTGAGAGGTCACTCCTTGTACTTCTCAAGGCCTTTAACCATATCTGGAGAACTGGTTATTTTCCGCCGTCTTGGCACCAGGCTGTGGTTGTACCGATCCCCAAGCCGGGTAAGGATCCTTCCGACCCGGGCAACTACCAGCCTATCGCTTTGACATCATGTTTATGTAAAACTATGGAGCGCCTGGTCAACGCCCGCCTGGTGTGGCATCTTGAGTCAAAGGGTCTCCTCACAGACCTCCAGTGCGGTTTCCGGCGCTTTTCGTAGTACAACTGACCATTTAGTCCGCTTTGAATCATTTATTCGAGATGCTTTTGTCAACATGCAGCATGTCTATGCAATTTTCTTCGATCTTGAGAAGGCATATGACACTACCTGGAAGTATGGCATAATGTCTGACTTGTTGGACATGGGTTTTAAAGGGCACCTGCCCGTTTTTATTCACAATTTTTTTACTAACCAGTCGTTCCATGTCCGTGTGGGCTCCACCCACTCCGACTCCTTTGAACAGGAGATGGGTGTCCCACAGGACAGCATTCTATCTCCTGTTTTATTTAGTATTAAAATTAATAACATTGTAAAGGCCGTCAAGGATGATTCTGAATGCTCTTTGTTTGTTGACGACTTTGCTTTGTGCGCACGTGCGTCCCTTGAGAGGCGCTTGCAGCTGTGCATTGATCGCATCCAGCAGTGGGTGTCTCTCAATGGATTCAAGTTCTCGCCCTCCAAGACTGTCTGTGTGCATTTTACTAACCAGACGAAATTTTTTTCCAGAACCTAGCCTGAGCATTGCTGGAGTGCCAATTAAGGTGGCCGAGGAGGCAAAGTTTCTGGAGGTCATTTTTGACAAAAGACTTACCTTCTGCAACCATATTAATTACCTTAGAACCTCTTGTCAGAAGGCTCTCGACATCCTTCGTGTCGTCGGTCGTACTGACTGGGATGCGGACCGTACTGTCTTACTTCATCTGTACCGGGCCCTTGTTCAGTCCAAACTGGATTACGGCTCTGTGGTGTATGGCTCAGCTTCCAAGTCTGTGCTACAGCGTCTGAACACAATTCACCATCAGTGTCTGCGGATATGTCTTGGGGCCTTCAGGACATCTCCAGTTCCTAGTCTGTATGCCAAGGCAGGGGAGCCTTCTCTCAAGCTCCGCCACATCCATCTCATGCTCAGCTACGTTCTGAAACTGAAGGCCCATCCAGACAATCCTGCCTATGATTGTGTTTTTAAACCATCGTTTGCAGAGATTTACGATACCCATCCGGGAGCTGTCCGTCCACTTTCTTTCCGTGTCCGACCTCATCTGCAGGCGGCCGGATTGGACCTGGACAGAGTTTCGGAATCCCTGCAACACATCACTCCACCTTGGCTCTTACCAGTTCCTGACATCTTGCTGGACTTGACTGCCCACAAGAAAGACTCTACTCCACCAGCCATATACCAACAAAGCCTCAATGAACTGCTTTCAATTTTTCCTGGCTATTGTCGCATCTATACCGATGGGTCAAAGTCTGAGGATGGGAGAGTGGCTGCGGCCGCAGTGTCCTCTCGCCATCCTAGACGCCCATTTAAGCACCGCCTCCCAGACCACTCATCTGTATTTAGTGCGGAACTGCAGGCGGTTCTGCTGGCACTCAGGCATGCTTATCGATCTAGAGAAAGGAACTTCCTGATTCTGTCTGACTCTCTTTCTGCCCTGCAGGCCCTTCAGGGCATGGGAAATGACCACCCACTGCTGGTGCAGATCAGAGAGCTCCACGCGGACTTGAAGGAATATTATGACATCATTTTTATTTGGGTGCCAGGGCATGTGGGCATCGAAGGCAACAGGATCGCAGATTCTGCTGCCAACGATGCCCGCAATGACCCTGTCCCTGACACAGACTGTTTATAGTGATTTTAAACATGTGGCTAGTGTGTACATAGCCCATGAGTGGCAGTCCGATTGGGACAAAGAGGAAGCTAACAAGCTGCATGAAACCCTTCCTAAGTTGTCCGACGGTCTACCTTATCGCTGTGGCAGCCGCCGTGAGGAGACTGTCCTGGCTCGGCTCCACATCGGCCACACGTATGTTACGCACTCTTATTTACTTAAACAGGAGGAGCGTCCATGGTGTTATGCCTGCGACGAGCAGTACTCTGTTCAACACTTTTTGTTTTGTGCTGATCTAATCGACACAAGGTATAAACATTTCGCGGCAGACTCCTTGAAGGTTTTGTTCCGGGATGTGCCCCGGACAAGATCTTCAGTTTTCTGAGAGAGTGCCATATTTTTAATAAGATTTGAGCGTTTATAGATTATGATGTTTCTATTATTTTGACCTTTTTGAGAGTCTTTCGACGTTTTCTTTAAAGACCTGTGCGACATTTTAGCCTGACATATTTTTAAGGTATATTTACATCATGTCTTAAGACCTTTCTTTTAGTCTGGCTGACCAGATTTTTACCGATCCCGCCGTGAGATGGCCTTAGTTGCCTGCTTGGCGTTAAACCCAAATAACTAACTAACTAATTGTTGTGTAAGAACACACAAAGGGGTCTCGGGCTGAACTCAGTAAGCTAAGGGGTACTTATAGTAATGAAATCGGTGAGTTTTTTCCTAAAAATTATCTTTTCGAGAAAAATACATTTTCTTGCACTGTATGCTCAAATTATTGAACCTTAATAGGTAAAGAGAGGTCAAAATGAAATGGAATAACTTTAGTAATTTTTTTCTAATTAATTTTGTGTATTTTTACAATTTGGGGTAGGGATACAAAATCAACCAATGTGGCACTCATAAAGATCACAACATCACCAAGTCAAGTTTATAATAATTGTGACATCCTGTTTTAATGATGTAAGCCTGAAAATGGACTGCCAGTGCTCTAGAAAATGTCTGAAGGCATCTGACACATTTTTTTTTTTTTTTTTTGTCTTTTTTTGAGGAAATGGCCATTTACTGGGTGCACAAATACCTTCTCTGTGAGCCACAGATTCAATATTTTTTTCATTCTGTTTTTTGCAGAGGACGCAGTTGTGCCTTAACATAATATTGCCTGATTTGGGCTTCTGGAATGAATTCAGATTTATTTAGAGGAAAATGTTTCTCAAGCTCATTTTAGCATCCGTGAAGAGCGTGAATGGGGGTACCCTTGCGCCATCGGCTATATCTCTGGTGTGTTCGTAAGGATTTTAGTGGAACATTGCTTAAACATCTCAGGACATACTAAGGTACACTTTGAAACCCATCTTATTGAGTACTGGGGGTTGGGGGGGGGGGGGGAGTGCACAGTAGACCAGGTTAGCTCTTGGACTACTAAAGCGACTGCTGCGTGCAGCCCAGGTCAAAAGTTCATGTCGACAGTAAGATGCACTCTTGTTTTAATTTCATTGGATATGCTAATTTACATAAACCAACGAAAAATGAGCATGCAGCGTATTTCCGGCCGCATCTAAAACCCTGACATCTGCTATGAATGATGCTTGACTGTGCAAAAAGCCTTGATATTAAACTATCAGTTTTGATCGGAGGACAAGGTTGGTATAGATTTGTGGCAAAATATCTACCGAGTCTGTTCAGTTCGAGGTTTTAGGTGGATGGTTGCTTTGAGGGTTGAAAACTGCTCTGGAATCACAGTGCTTCGTCAATTTGTGTGCCTGTCGTTTCCTCGTATTCTGTCTTGAGCTTAGTAGGCGGCGGTGGCGCAACGGATTTGCATTAGTCAGAGCTAGTATCATCGGGCCCCTATGGCTTGTGTATGTGCCATCCCTCCCTCCACTGCCACCCGCCCCCTCCTTGAACACGGCAGCGACACACATTGACATGATCCACTCTTTCTCCTTCCCTTACTAATACACACAAACACATGTTTATTTTCTTTCGTTATTGAAGACAACATTGTCTCGATGGAGGCTTCCCAATTTGGTGTAAAACATGCTGACACATCCTTGTGCTCCTAGATGAGTGTCACAAGGACACCTAGGTCATTTTCCATGCAACCCCTTGTTTCATGAAGCCACCTGCTGTTTACAGACATTTTTTTGCTAAAGTGCGACAAAGTGAGTATATAATGGGCCATCCGGCATCAGTTATGATTATCCGGCGTCCAGCGTCTGTATAAACTTTAATGTTGGCATTTTCTCAGAGACTGTTCAAACCTCAGACTTCAAACTTGGCCCAAGGGTACTTTGTGGTAAAACCTTTCTAAACATAGCAACTTCAGTGACCTCTTGCAAAGGTCAAGGTCACAGGGGGTTCAGAAAGGGGTAAAATACAGCCATATTTAGACACAAATTGTTTCTCCTCAAATACTAGTTTTCAACTTCAAACCCAGATTTGGTGCAGAGATACCTGATGGAAAGACCTTTCTATGCATACTAATTTGGATCACCCCTCTAAAAGTTCAAGGGTCACAGGAGGTGCAAAAAAATGCCAGTTTTTGATAGAATTGTAGTTTTTAATCACCATTTTTGTCAACTTTTCAGTCAGATTTGGCTTAATAGCAGCTGATGATAAGACCTTCCTATGAATACTTGCAAAGGTCAAGGTTCATTGGGGTCCAGAAATAGGTTGAAAATAGCCATATTTTGACAAGAACTGTTTTTTTTCTCAAATACTACCTGATACCTGATGATAAAGCCTTTCTGTGCATGCAAATTGGATGACACCTCAGAAAGGTCAAGGGTAATAATGCCAGTTTTTCATAGAATTTTACATTTTATTTAAGTTTTTGAAAAACATTCAGTCAAACTTGGCACAAAGGTAGCTGATAATAACACCTTTATATGCATGCTAATTTAGTCGCTCCCTCACAATGATGAAGGGTCATGGAGGGTTGACAAATTTGTAAAAGATGCATACAGATGCAAACTCAGATTTTACAGGTGTAGAAGCCAACCCTTAATGTTCAGTGACATGTTGGAAAGGTCAAGGTCACAAAGGTCACACTTATTATGTGAGCCGTAAGGGCTTTGCCTTTCTTGTTTTTTTGCGACAGGAGTGACCACATAATTATATAGGAGATTCTGTTGTATTGTTTGCTTGTTCACTGTGGTGTTTGACCGTGGTGCAAATATAACCAGAAAGGCATGTCCATTAACAATTTGTATCTATCTGTCTATCCATCTTTCTATCTGTCTGTCTGTCTGTTTCTCATCGTCTATCTCTTACCCGGCTTGTTTGATGCTTGGGGGGTTCAGCCCAGGACTATAACAGCAACAACAATATCTACAGATAGGTTGCCATCATTAATGGCAGTTTCTTCTGCGCAGAGTCCTTGCAAAGTAGTCTCAAGGAAACACGAACTGGGGTCACAACATGTCACGGAAAGGGTTAGAACTCAATAGTAACTGTTAATCTCCGAAAATCAAAGTTCCTACCATTTTGTGATGCAGGGATGACAAAATGTTGGTTGCTATTTGACAACAAGATTTCTGAATTTTGTCCTAAATTTCCATGTGTTCCAGATGAAGAGTTGAAACAGGCACAAGAAGAGTTGTTCCCAGACCTCTTCCAAAATCAATGTGACATTGACGTGCAGGTGAGCAGAAGAGAAGCACTCTTACAGTACCGCCCTGAATGGATGAAAGCCAGTACTGTATGTCCATTTTTTTTAGTGGCTCACATGCGATAGCAAAGTGAGTATGTAATGGGCCAGTGGTCGTCCATGATAAAACTTTAACGTTGGCATTTTGTCGGAAGCTACTCAAGCGACAATCTTCAAATTTGTTCCAAGTGTAATTTTTGGCAAGACCTATCTAAACATTCAAATTTCAATGACCTTGTTCAAAGGTCAAGCTCACATGGGGTCCAGAAATAGGTCAAAGTAGCTGTATTTTGACATGAACTGTCTTTTCTCAAATATTATTTTTAACTTCAAACCCAAACTTGGTACAGAGATACCTGATGGTAAGATCTTTCTATGCATACTCATTTGGCTTACCCCTCACAAAATAGCGATATTTTCACCAAGAAAATGTTTTTGGCTCACAGCATTTGTCGCCCGTGGTAAACTTTAACATTGGCATTTTCTTGGAGACTATTCAAGCTTCAAACTTCAAACTTGGCCCAAGGGTACTCTGTTTTAAAAACCTTTCTAAACATACCAATTTCAGTGACCTCTCTCAAAGTTTAAGGTCACAAGGGGTCCAAAAAGGGATAACAAAAATAGCCATATATTGACTCAAGTTGTTTCTCCTCGAGAACTGCTTTCAACTTCAAACCCAGACTTGGTACATAGATGCCTGATGGTAAGATCCTTCTATGCCTACTAATTTGGATGACTCCTCAGAAAGTTCAAGGGTCACAGGAGGTCGGCAAATGTGTGGGAAATGACCGTTTTTGATAAAATTGTAGTTTTCAATCAAGGTTTTGGCCAACTTTTCAGTCAGATTTGGCACAAAGGTAGCTGGTGATAAGACCCTTCTATGCATACTAATTTAGTGGTCCCCTTGCAAAGGTCAAGGGTCATGGGGTTCCAGAAAGGGGTAAAAAAAATAGCTGTATTTTGACAAAAACTGCTTTTCTCAAATACTATTTTCAACTTCAAACCCAAACTTGGTATGGATATACCTGATGATAAAGCTTTTCTATGCATACTAATTTGGACGACCCCTCAAAGGAAAGGTCAAGGGTCACAGGAGGTTGGCTAATGTGTGAAAAATGCCAGTTTTTGATAGAATTGTACTTTTTATAAAAAAATTTGCAAACTTTTAAATCAAATTTGGCAGAAAGGTAACTGATGATAACACTGTTCTATGCATACTAATTTAGTCAACCACTCACAGAGGTCAAGGGTCACGGAGGGTCGACAGATTTGTGAAAAATGCATACTTTTTTAGAAAACTCAGATTTCACTGGTACAAAAGCCAACCCTTTACTTAGTTACTTGAACACATTCAGTGACCTGTTGTCAAGGTCAGAAAGATCACACTTACTATGTGAATTGTTCATAAACATGAGCCCTAAGGGCTTTGCCTTTCTTGTTTCTCAGATACTATTGTCAACTTCAAAGCCAGACTTGGTACAGACATACCTGTTGGTAGGACCTTTCTATGCATAATAATTAATTGTCTGACCCTCACAAGGTCAAGGGTCACAGGAAGTCCAGTAAAGGTAAAAAATTGAGATAATTATTTTCGCGCAAATTATTTTTCTCGAATACTATATTAAACTTCAAATCTAAATTTGTCGCAGAGATACCTGATGGTAATCAAGCTAATTTGGATGACCCCTCATATAGGTCAAAAGTCACAAGAGGTCAACAAATGTGTTAAAAATGCCGACTTTTGGACATAATTTAGTCTTCATCAAAGCTTTGGGTCGGTCATATACATGAGTCATAAGGGTTTCGCCATTCTTCTTGTTAAAAACTGAGATTGTTATTGTTATGCACATGACATACAGTGAAGTTTGGATAAAGTCATATCAAGTAATTACATTGAACGAAATATGCTTTATTGTTAACTCTTAGGAAGGAGAGGAGGCTGGTGGGACAGGCTTACCAGCGACCGATCTTGGCACTGGAGATGCCAATGCTGTGGTCATGGATGATGTTATGTACCAGAACCTGGAAGAGCGCAATATCGATGGTCTTCAATGAACAATGAACCTTTATTTTCCAACGGTAGAAGTTATTGGTAACAGGACCAGTTTTCAAACTTGCCGTTGCTACATCTACTACATAAATGACATAGACATGTAAACATACACATACCACACACTGACGCCCTGACATACTACAACAGGATGTGGATCTTCTTGACAATTAGCAGCTTCAGAATTAACCCCCTTGTTCTTACAACCATCTGTATTGTAGACAGCACTGATGGCTTCATACACAAGGTGGTTAACCCGTAGTGCCCTGACATACTACAACAGGATGTGGATCAACGATGATAGTTCAAAGGTGATATCAGAATAGCTTGGCGCCTGTAGGCGCCAAGCTATTCTGATACCACCCTTGACCAGAACTGTGACGTAGACCTCAAAGGATATTAACAAGATGAGGATTTCATCCCAAAGTCTACCATATTGTTTGGAGCTCACATATTGTTTTTGTCTACTGTATTAAAAATACGGTAGACTTTGAAATGGGGCTGGTCAGAGCGCATTCCAGAGCATGCACATGCGTTTTTGGCGTGCGGGGCAGAAATTCCGGCAAAGAAGTAACGAGATAAAAATGACGTCAGGTCTAGCAATGCAAACCTTGCTAGATAACGTCTTTTTGGCGCCGAAGTGCCGTGTGTATGTGATGGCGACTATGTCACGACACGCCTGACGGAGTCAGGGCGCCGTGGACAATATGAGTGCTGACACTCGAGAACCCCACCCACTCTAAATAAATAACACAACGCCAGTGATAAACAAACAAATCCTTTATTACCTACCCTTACTCTAACCCCCCACCCCAACCCACTAACGCCCCACACACTCACTCATACCCACACATGCACTCATAACGTATTAACACTTAAAAAAGATTAACATATAAAAAATGACTAACAAGTGAAAATGACTAACAGGTGAATATGACTAACAGGTGAATATGACTAACAGGTGAATATGACTAATATGGCCAACGGCTATACAAGGCGGGTAACTTTGTCTCTGTACAGTGTCCTCTGTCCCACACTAGACAGGGTGGCTCATAACGTAAGAGTACTACCCCTACACCACAGAGCACCGTAGCCGCGCTTGCCCACGCACGCCTGTGACCGACGCTCAGAACGTAGAATCAGCCTGCTGTAGCCCAACGTACTTGTCCAACAGGACCGGCTAGCGAAGGCGTTCCGACTCCCGATGATGCGTCACCGTTGGTCGTGGATGATGAGATCGAAGAACAAAATCTTCGAAGCCAATGATCGACGCCAGTGATCGAAGCCAGTGCACTGGAAAAGGGCGCATTGTCAGTCAAAGTGCCAACACAGTTAATTCTGGCCTATTTGACACGCACCTACTCACAAACCACGTGAGTTGTGTCTCGTCTCACCCTAATACCTGCCTTGGCCATATTAAATATACAATCATGGATATGAAAGCTTCCTATGTACATTCAACATTCACCAGGTCTGCACTATTCTATTACACTAGCATTAAGCTAGCACAACCACTTTTGTATAATAACATTGCCACTGCTAAAACCAACATTATCAAAATATCCAGATGTACATACAAAGATATGAAATAATCACCAGCAACCACCCAACGTGACAATCTTATTACATTACATTTAGGACTTAATACCAATATATATTTGAAAGGATACCCACTTTAATTCATTTTACAACATGGCCCTTTAAATATACTCACTCGGCGACAGCCGAACATAGACTAAATCCGACACCCACCACATTACAACCCAACCTAAAAAACATGGTTAAAGACTCAATTAAAACATCACTAAAAAACTAGACGAACATACCCTTCCGCACCTATATACACATTCACACACCCGAGAGCACAGCAGCTAACTGAGGAAAATGGCATGAATAATTTACCTGTCACTGGTGAGTCCTCCGGCAGGACGAGACAAAACAAGACGAAGACGAACCGGAGGGGTCTTCTGGTGAGTAGCAGCCGTGGTCGCAAGTCTCTCGGGACACCCACACCCAGGAACACTGGCCGTGGTCTTGCAGGGAGGGTAAAAGAACCCTCACACAGCTTGTCAAGGGCTCCAAACGAGGCCGCACCCTGACCCAGACTCTCACTTCGCTGGCTAACTCCGCTGACTGACTAATATCCTACTGCTACCTCGCAGGTTAACTTTGCTTCTGAACACTGTTCGGTTTAAAGCTACTTGGCTAAAGCGTGCAACCGCTGTAATCGCTCACTGTTAAGCTTGCTGCACGGGCTTTACGATTACGCTCACACTACGTTTATTAACTTCCCTAAACTAAGGCTATTTACAGAATTCGGCGATCTACATTTATTAACAACAAAACGACTTGGCAAAAAAATAAAACAACATGTCACATCCGTTACGTGACAGACTAGAGCCTGTGTTTGAGGACGGACAAGCTTGAAATTTTAGGATATTGTCCCTAAAAGAATTATCTCGAGACCTTTGTGATGTTTTGATTAAGATGCTCATTGGTGAGAAAATGGCCCTTTCACAAAAACCGCTTGATCCACACTGGAGTCTGCAATTTTTCTTATTTTTACTAGATATTTTGCATATAGCTAGATAAAAGGGAGATATTGAATGAGTTCGTTAACCAGCATTGTACCTCTAGAATTTTAGTGATAAGTAAATATTTTTTTAAAAGATATATTTTCACATTTTGGGGATTAATTTCATGAATTATATGGGTTAATCTTAAAACAGTTGAATCTTTTTTTTACGAAAAAAACAATCTTCTCATTAATAATCGCATGACTTTTCATATACGATATTTACATAAGCCTATAGTCCATAAGCTAGGAAGGTCTACCGTGCACCCCCCCCCCCCCCCCCCCCCAGTACTCAATAAGATGGGTTTCAAAGTGTTCCTTAGTATGTCCTGAGATGTTTAAGCCATGTTCCCCGAAAATCCTTAGGAACACACCAGAGATATAGCCGATGGCGCAAGGGTACCCCCATTCACGCTCTTTGCAGGTGCTAAAATGAGGTTGAGAAACATTTTCCTCTAAATAATTCAGAATTCATTCCAGAAACCCAAATCAGGCAATATTATGTCAAGGCACACCTTCTGCATCCTCTGCAAAAAACAGAATGAAAAAATATTGAATCTCTGGCTCACAGTAAAGGTATTTGTGCACCCAGTAAACGACCATTTCCGCGAAATCGCAAAAAAAGACAAAAATAATGTGTCGGATGCCTTCAGACATTTTCTATAGCACCGACAGTCCATTGTCAGGTTTACATCATTAAAACAGGATGTCACAATTATTATAAACTTGACTAGGTGATGCTGTGATCACTGTGAGTGCCACAGTGGTTGATTGTGTATCCCTACCCCCAAGTTGTAAAAATACACAAAATTAATTAGAAAAAATTGCTTAAGTTATTCCATTTTATTTTGACCTCTCTTTACCTATTACGTTTGAATAATGTGAGCATAAAGTGCAAGAAAATAAGGAAAGTCGGCATCCTTTACGGTGTGTTCGTGGTGAATGATAGCTTTTTCCCATTTAAAATTGCCGAATTGGGAAACGTATGTTGTTTCCGATGCCCTCAGAAATTTTGTATATAACTGATAGGTCTTTTTTAGGTTTTATTGTTTAGGAAAGAGTACCACAGTTACTCCCAACCTGATTTTATGATGCTGTGATGCATTTAGGGGCCACAGTGGCTGAATCTGCTGCCCTACCCCCATTTTACCTGTACGCAAAGGAACGAAAAATGATCATAACAATTGCTCCTCTGATTAAATATGTTTGTTGCCAGTTTTCTTAACAAAATATGCATATTGAGCATAAACATTTGTGATAATTTCATTAATTTCAATGTGACCCATCAATTTAATTGTAATTCTTTTTATTTAAGGCATGCTTAACAGGGGCTGCCGCTGAAGCTTCTATCGTCTGCACATTCAGCACTCTTGTCAAACTCGGGGAAGGTGTACCTCAGGGAGATGTTGTGTCTAATGCTGTTTTTGGTCTACATTAATGACATCAGTACAACAGTACCAAGGTTCGTCTCGAACATCCTCCATGCGGATGACTTTGCAGTGTGGAGCGCAGCAGAACATAAAGAAATAGCATCCTCCAGAAAACATAAAGAAATAGCATCCTCCAGAATCCAGGATGCTACCAATAGAGTCAGCAGCTGGACTGAAAGAGGCCACTCAAACTGAGCTAGACCATCTCTTTCAATCAGACGGAAGAGGTCACCTCAAAACTGGAGACCTTCGAGTACCAAAGACAGACAGGCCAACTTTACTGGCAACAAATAAATTACTGGATTCACGTGGAGGGCTCACATTGAAGCCATGGAAGCTAGAGCTGCAAAAAAAAAAGTGATGAAGAAACTGGTGGGGACCACATTGGCGCAAATTACAGCATCCTGGCACAAGCAAACATCTGCTCGGTCAGACCAGTCGTGCGGTACCAAGATACATCGACAACATGAAACACTGCCTGCAAAACCCAAAAAGCCAGGCTTGACAAGATGAAGAACATGGGTCAGTCTCATGATGCAGTGACATTCTTAGAGCCATCTGGAGCACCCCAATTTAGGAAATGGAGGACATTGGAGCCACTGGAATGCAGAACAGCACACACGATGAAGAAACTTACTAAACACCGACAGCATGGGAGACTACAGGAGCAGACCAAGAACCGTCAGAAATGTCCAAATCTGAACCGCCCAAATCTGAACCGCCCAAATCTGAACCGCCAACTGAAGGTCCTGCAAAGGGCTAACACTGACGTCCTGGAACCAAGCCCAAAGATGTGTGAACAGCTCCCTTCAGATACCTGGACATCTCGAAAGAGCCTTCAAGACAACAAAACAATGTTCCAGGACTCTTTGCCAAAGGTCGCGGCACCGCACAAAGCCATCTTGCTGGAGGTTGTGCACAAGCGCTACCCTCACTGCAGCTGTGATACCACACAAGATGCCGTGCGGAATGAAGGAAGTGGCGTGTACATCTGTTGTGCAGACCGCACTACTACCTCCCTCTCCTTACCAGCTGGTGGCAACAGCTCCAACTATCGTACAGATCTGCAGGTGCTCAACACAGCAGCAGAGCACTAGCTAGGGAAAGGCAGCAGCTTGATCCACTGATCTCACCAAGAAGCTTCAAGATAGACTGGATGCCCTGTCCACAAAATAGTGCTGCAGTGGATTCCAGTGCATTCTGGACTAGCTGGGAATGGAGACACTACAACAACAAAGTGATTGGCAACAGCAGAATGGCGGCTGCAGCCCGTGGGCAGATGACATCAACAAGCTAAACAGGGAGAGCCAGGCCACCATCTTTCATCTACGCACTGATTACTCTGGACTGGGTCCATACAGAAAAGCAGGAACGTTTCACAAACCCAAAATCAAGCCTGAAGGTTTACACACTTTAATCAGATCACTCTGTATCAGCAATTATTTGAAGCTTCCGTGCCTAATGCATGAAGAGATACCAAAATAAAAGAACGCTTAGCGAATGGCGGACTTCGGTAGAAGCGTAAACAACCAATCAGAATGTTCGGCAGAAAGGCCATGCAGTCACTTTATGATCAGAGCTAAATATAGATCACTTGCAACAAGCGTCAGCATGATCGTTCGCAATGGAATAGTCACAAATTGGGGGAGAAAAAAAAAAAAAAAAGAAGTAGACAAAAGTCTGCCAGCACGTTGTAATTTTGTACAAACTTTCACAGACTTTAAGGAAAAGGACTGAAATTGACAGACTTTCCAGGGCCCTGAAAAAGCCTTGTCATTTTTTAACAACTTTCACAAATGTTCACAGACCGTAAGGACCCTGCTGGACTCACCTCGAAGGATTGGGTCATGCGGAAACAGCCCTATGCGAATTTGGCATAGAAAATCAGTCTCCTTAGCACATTCTCCAAACATGTCCATACACAGAAGCGGTCTGCTGGCAGTTCTGACCAGAAGACACGCCCCTATACACCAAACTCTGAAAACATGCTGCCTAGGTCTTGACAGCTTACTTATTGGCATCCAGAACAATATAAGATTTAAAGACGGCCATAAAAAATTGAACGTTGCAGAAGGTGGAAGTGGAGATCTCGTGGTCGACATGTGGAAACTAAGTATTTTGATAACATTGTTTTGGCTATTAGGAACCATGAAACTTTATTACGCATTCATATTTACACATTTCTAGATGAAAATAAATGAAAGGAAAAGGGGAGACCTTACTAGACCCGCCTTACGCTAGGTAAAATATCACATAAAAGACCAGCCAGTTAAAAATAGTTACAACTACAAGTAAATTGATGGGTTACATTGAAATTAATGAAATGATCACAACTTGTTATGCTCAATATGCATACTTTAATAAAAAAAAAACTGGCAACAAAAAATATTTAAACAGAGGAGTATGATGTAAGCAATTTTTATGATTATTTTGCGTACTGGTAAAATGGGGGTAGGGCAGCAGATTCAGCCACTGTGGCCCCTAAATGCATCATAGCATCACAAAATCAGGTTGGGAGTAACTGTGGTACTCTATCCTAACCAATAAAACCTAACAAAGACCTATCGGTTGAGTACAAAATTTCTGTGGGTACCGGAAACAACGTATGTTTCCCAATTCGGCAATTTTAAATGGGAAAAAGTTATCATTCACCACGAATGTACCGTAAAGGATGCCGACTTTACTTATTTTCTTGCACTTTATGCTCACATTATTGAAACTTAATAGGTAAAGAGAGGTCAAAATAAAATGGAATAACGTAAGCAATTTTTTCTAATTAATATGGTGTATTTTTACAACTTGGGGGTAGGGATACAAAATCAACCACTGTGGCACTCACAGTGATCACAGCATCACCTAGTCAAGTTTATAATAATTGTGACATCCTGTTTCAATGATGTAAACCTGAAAATGGACTGTCAGTGCTATAGTAAATGTCTGAAGGCATCTGACACATTATTTTTGTCTTTTTTTGCGATTTCGCGGAAATGGTCGTTTACTGGGTGCACAAATACCTTCACTGTGAGCCAGAGATTCAATATTTTTTCATTCTGTTTTTTGCAGAGGATGCAGAAGGTGTGCCTTGACATAATATTGCCTGATTTGGGTTTCTGGAATGAATTCTGATTTATTTAGAGGAAAATGTTTCTCAACCTCATTTTAGCACCTGCGAAGAGCGTGAATGGGGGTACCCTTGCGCCATCGGCTATATCTCTGGTGTGTTCCTAAGGATTTTCGGGGAACATGGCTTAAACATCTCAGGACATACTAAGGAACACTTTGAAACCCATCTTATTGAGTACTGGGGGGGGGGGGGGGGGGGGGGGTGGGTGCACGGTAAACCTTCCTAGCTTGTGGACTACTACAGTTTGTCTCAGCTGTTCGGTACAATTAGGTCAATTGTGACCTGTATGCCCTAGGTGTGAAAATTGGACAATTTTCTGCACTTTTTGGGAGCCATTTGTAAAACAGCTAACATAACTTTAATTTTTCTTTTACAAAAAAAATATCTTCTCATTAATACTCACATGATTTTCATAAACAGTGTTTGCATACGCCTGTTGTTTGTTACGGCCCTGGGGTAGGATTAGGTCAAATTGTGACCGGTGAGCCCTAGGCGTGAAATTCAGCAAGAAAATTGCAAAGTTGATCCTCTGATATGTCAAATGTTAGTACTGCGATGAGTGACGTATAACATCAAGTCGTCGCTATGAAGACGTCGTCGTGGGATTAATGATGCCATGACGTGAAGCTTGAAGTGACGTCATTTCGCTGCTCGTGCTATTATTTTTCTTCAGAATAGCTATGCTACGCCAGACCACAGACCTTACAAAGTTGGGAATCACCGAGTGTCCATCATTATTTCTGTGTGTGGATCAGAGGGTGGGTAATGTAGAAGATGGATTCCTGTCGCTACACGAGCCCACAGAGTGTACTAATGTCTGTCATATTTTCAATACGGTAGACAAACATTTATAATTTCATCCTCGCGATGGAACGAGTTGAAAACATTCCTTTGGTTTCACAGTATTTTCCTCTCGATTGTAAGATGTGTATTTTTGTTATTAGGAATCATGTCATCGAAAAGCACCGGACAGATTCTGTACAGCAGTGTAGAGCACTGTGTGTTGCAGTGTTTTGATTACATAAAGACAACACTAGTTTTCATATACATGTCTGTATACTTGTGTGCTGGTCTATGATTTTGGACCTTAGCTGTAAAATCACAACCAGCACATTTATCCAGCATCCAGCAGATATTTTAGATTTGTTTGCTATTAGTTTGTTCAGTTTCTAATTGAGTAAAGTTCGGCATTTGGTTTAGTTTCATCTTGATCTAGAAAATATTATGGTGCTTTCTTCCTCTGTTTGCTGGAGCTTTTATGTAGATCTGCATGCTTTTTTTCATGTTTAAAAAATGTTTTGGTGGTGGTGTTTGTGATCACTTTGTTTTGGGAAATGTACACAAAAACATTAGTTGTTGTTCAGTTGTTACGAATTTCTTTTGTTTTGCAGAGTGGTCTTTAAACCATGTTTATTTGTCTGCAGTTCTTTTTGCTGAGAAAATTCTTATCCGATAGCCTCAGCAAAAAGTGCTACCAACAGTCAAAAGGTTAACAGCACATTATTAACCCTTTAAGTCCTGATACAGTTCCAGTTCAACAGGAGAAATTTGACCATGATAATTCAAGGGTGGTGCCAGGACAGCTTGGCGCCCAGAGGCGCCAAACTGTCCTGGCACTACCCTTAAACTATCAAGGTCAATATATCACCAAAATTTCTCCCAGCAAAGTGCTTTGAGCATTCAGTTCTGGATGGATAAATGCACTTTACAAATCATCACCATCAGTTGTGTTCCTTGCAGATGCTCCGGACTGCTCTTTGAATGTCTCTTCATTTTGTAAGATCATCGCCGTCATCTTAAACCATCAGTCTGAGATTTTAAAGATTTAACATGCTTAATATTTCCTTTCTCATTTTTTGTAACATTCTCTAAAATTTGATACAACACTATCCTGAAATAAAGCATATCTGCTCGGCAAGATGCTACAGTGTTGATTCTAGAGCGCGATTTCTCGCAATATTATGCTCCAAATCGCAAAAAAACACCGATAGCGCGGCCGAAGAATCGCAGAAAAAAGAAACTGGACGCTTTTTTGCACGACCAGCGCGGCCGCACCGCTGCTGCGTAAAAGCCTGCTCGAGCGTCTTGGTGCAGTGTGGCCTGAGTCGAGCCAGGGCAATTTCACTATTATTCACCTGTTTAACACGAACACAGATTCCATTCACAGAAAACCAATTCACGTGTCGCTCTCGCGCTGTGGAAGTACACATGACAGATCAGAGCGAACTCTAGTCTGTGATTGGCTGAATAGCCTTCGGCTGTTGTAATCTGTCTTCTCATTGGCTAGCATTTCTGTACTGTATTCATGTTGTATCATTCGTGTACCAACACAACCCTTTTACCGATGCGGGATTGTACTTCAGCCTGTGTTGCTTTTACCTGAGGATTGTAACTTAGTATGGATTTTACCTGATGGATTTACATTAAATACTCGAGCTGTACACGTTTCCTTGTGTTTTCCTAGCGAGCTGAAGGTATGCATAGAAAGTACGATAATGTCGTGCACTTTTAACCTGGTACTCATTCACGCACACGTCTTGCACACTTTCTCCTTGAGGGCCGTGATCAATTTTGAGGCCATATTGGTTAACACGAAATAAATACGGTTAACACGAAGTGATTTTCCGTGTCCCCAGAAATTCGTGTTAAGCGGACTCCACTGTATGTATGAATGTGTGTATATATGTCGTTTTAAAGTAAGCAGTGCAGCGCGATTTGAGGGCCTCCCTTTTACACCTTGAGGGGCTCCCTTTTTTTATTAGAGGGAGCCTTTGGGCTCACTTTTCTGAAATCCTAGAATCAACACTGATGCTACTTAATTTTTTTAATCACTTTTTTTTGCCTTTCTCGGTGCTTGGGCAAAATGACCGAGTGGTTGCCGTTTACAGTGTGAGAGAGGTGTTGTTAACTCCCAAACTTCCAGAGCTAAATGACTTCCATTTTATGGAATGAAAGTCATTTAGTTCTGGGGTATAAGAGTTAACTAGAGCTAGGAAAGCATCTGGTAGGATCAGTCAACAAAATGAAGGATTGTATGGCGATGTTTGTTTTCATTAAACCTGTGTGTGTCATTAGCAGTTAGTCGTGATGATTCCTGCAGAAATCATCGCGACTAAAACCGCTACTGACATGTTAAGGGTCTACGTTGAGCTTACCGATTGCTTCCTGACTTTCCCATGCATTGTACTGTAGTGTATGTATGTGTTCACCAGTGCAGTTTGTGTAGAACTTTGGCGACTCTGACCATATTCTGGCACCACCCCAGAATTAACATGGCTGAAATCTCTCCCAGGGAGGACAGCTCACAAATGTGGACAGCTAAGCTTGTATTGCGATGGAGTTGGCACACAAGAGGTGTGATCAGAAAGTAATGATAGTTGGGCTGCCATTTGTAAACTACTTAAGTCATAAATGAAATTGGTATCAAAACGAATTTCAGCCTTTGCCCTTTATACATGCTCAATATGTAGCTGGTACCACTGTGCGACGTTACTGAAATGGTGATGAAAACAGCTGTGCTTGAAAATAGCGGACTTTCCAAGATAATAACTTATTTCTACATTTTTTAAAGAACGAAACTTTGAGACAGTCCTGTCAAAATCCCAAAAGATTTGAAAGTTGTTTGATATGTACTTTTGTATTGTCTGGCACTGTCTGCACTGTGCAGTTTAACTGTGAAAGAAAGGACTTTGAAGACAAGTACTTGTCTGTCAAATTTTAGCCGAGAACAAGCAAACTTTGTTCTTTTATTTTATTTTGAGAAATATGTTGCGCAATGACCTTGACCTCCAATAAGGATACCCAATTTCTTGACAGAAGCTCGGATGCAACAAAAAGTTGATCGCTTAGATTAACTGCTAAAAACGTTCAGCATAACTCGACAGTGTGATGTCACCACTGAAGATGATACTTGCTTGCCCTACAACGGTATCCCCAGCAAACAGTCCAATCAGGAGCAGTTGGCCTCTGATGAGAGGAGACTAAGGGGACTTTTGTCAGATTTTCAAAATTCACAGCAACTTGAGCAACATTTTCTTTATTTTTTTAAAACTTAAGAGGTCCATGCCATTGTTCATATTTTACCATTGGAGCTCAGTCAATGCAAAATATCCTTTTTTCCAAAAGTCTTGAAGTCTGTTCATGAGCAGCGGCCAACTCTCAGTGGCCAAAACATCTTGCTTTTTTTGAAAATGCCAGTGACCACAATGCCAAAGTCAACCTGTCCTACCAGAGGAACAAAACATTTGTGTTCTTCCTCAACCATCAAACAGTCCTTGCCGTGACCAATGAGACTTGGCTCTTCCCTAAACTGAAAAAGAGGCAGGCAGGATGGAGCTTTGCCGCATCCAGGACCTACCAATAGCTGTAAATTCACTAGTCCAACCCTGATCTTCATCAGAATACATCATTACTTTTGGATCTCACCAGAAGTAGCTGAAATTTTGCATAAACCACGGAGGATAGTGCTTTTACAAAATGTAAAAATATGAAGTAAATTCGGTCAACGGTTTTAGTGTTATGGCACAACTATCATTACTTTTTGATCATACCTCGTAGTACAAAAAATTTGATTTGATATTTTACTTCTCTCACAGCATATCTTTCTTCATTTATCTGGAACACACGCACGCACGTATTCTCGTAAGTGCAATGTAGAGTCTTGCACACATCCACACAGACTATAACTATAAAGCAAAACAAAAATTCCACTCGACAAATGACATTCCACTACCTAAATTTCCACTAATTGCCTTAATAGAGCTGTCAACCAGACAAGAACTGGTATTTTAATCGCTGCAAAAAAAATTAACAAGAATACATTCAATGCATCCAGGTCTGTGATTTTGGACCATTCAACTTCTAAGTCATGCCATGGATAAAATATCACGTATCGGCACACGTCAGAGAATGTCTGTAACGATACTTTAACCTTCAAAATGTCGCACTTTACTATGTTAAATCTTTGGCCGCCTGCAGCGGTATTTGTAGCTATGATTCCTACAGGAATCATTGTGACAATAACCGCTACCATCAGCCGAAGGGCTAATCTATGTTGTGAGCTGAAATCCCACCATGCAACTTACATGTTGAAGTCCATGTGAACTGTGTTCAGCAATTTCAACCCATAATGTAAAAACATTCTGCCCTAGGACCGAAATCCCCTTAAATTTTGAAGTTGCCCTCTGAAGGACTGTATTACAATTCTAGAGACAGATCAAGCATGATAGTTGAAGGGTGGCGCCAAGCTATTCTGGCACCACCCTTGAACTATCATGCTCGATCCATGTCTTGCTGTGGTGTGTCAGGGCTAAATGAGTTAAAGTGACTATCCATGTTGTGCTCTGTGTACATCATGGGTTGAAATCACACATACAGTCAATATGTTGCAGTCTTAGTAAACTGTGTGGTGTAATTTATACCCACGGCGTACAGATAAGGGATGTAAATATCAGGGGTCAAAACACGTGCTGGGGAAAAAGGCGGAAACAACGGGGGGGGGGGGGGGGGGGGGGGGGGGGGGCAAGCGTGACATTGATTCCGGGGGCCGAAAACTCAAACAGCGGGGGGGGCGAGGGTGGTAGGCGCGAAGGATAACGGTACACAATGTTGGCGGGCCTATGCTCACTTCCACCGATTCCAGCTTTAGAATGTGCTCTTATATCCGTTCAAATATGTCAGGGTGCGACCTAACTTTCACCGATTTTTCACACCACTCCCATCTCCATTTCTTTCTCACTCCCGTTTCATTAGAAGTTTAGCCGCGAGCAACAATGTGTCCTGCATCGCTAGACGCCATCTTGGAAAAACAAAGCTTGCCTAAAGTTAACGATAAACGAATCTGACAACTTGTGGACCTGCGCCGTTTAAGGACCACGACCGTTTTAGATTTTTTACGTTTTATTTTTTTCCACGCGGAATTGCCTTTTTTTAAACAGCGGATTTTTTTTTAATTAACGCTGATATCCTCGAAAAAGCGGAAGATTTTGACCCCTGTAAATATCCATTCTTTGTTTTTCTTTGAAATGAACAAAAGTAAATAATACGATGCTAAAGGCATTCATATAAGTTTGGTATAAAAAATCAAACCAATGACAATGTTACAGGTGAAAACAGAACAGACGGTATATTTCTACCCACAATGAGTACTGAGTTTTAAGCTGCGAATCCGGATGTGACACGTCTCGAATGTGTTAAAAAAAGATAAGAACAATTAGGTCAGACGACAAACATTATGATCATATCTATTTTAAAATATATTCACTAAAGACAAGCCTAAAAACGTATAATTAGTAAAGGTATAACCACTGGTACAGTGATTATGACAGAGGTATAGAAAACTCTAATACTGAATATGCATTACAGTGTACAAAAATATGCATGTACCCTATGAACAAACAAGAATTGTTTGACAAAAGTACAGTGCAACCTGTTTTGAGTAACCGCCTTTTCTTCAAGAAAAAAATTGTACACATACCAAGGGGAATTACTAAACGCTGGACAAACAGATTGTCAGGCACCCAATCACCAGTCCATAGAAAAATATGCAGGTAAAGAACAAGACAATCATATACATCCCTTTAGACGATCATACACATCCCCTTGGACGATCATATACACCCCCTTCAATGATCTTGGACATCCTCTTAGACGACCATATTGTCTAATGGGATGTATATGATTGTCGGCCCACACAAAAATAGGCAGGTAAATAACAAGATGATCATATGCATCCCCTTAGATGATCATATGCATCCCCTTAGATGATCATATGCGCCCCCTTTGACGATAATATACACCTCCTTAGATGATCATATACATCCCCTTAGGGGATGCATATGATCGTCTATGTATATGATTGTCAGCCCACAGAAAAATAGGTAAATAACAAGTCGATCATATGCATTCCCTTTGACGATCATATACACTCCTTAGATGATCATAAACATCCCCGTAGGGGATGCATATGATCGTCTATGGGAATGTATATGATTGTCAGCCCACAGAAAAATAGGCAGGTAGATAACTAGAGGCGCCAAGCTATTCTGGCACTACCCTTGAACTATTTTATTCAAACTTATTTCACACACTGGAACATTCCGAATGATAAAGGTTAAAAGACATGCTCTTCACACAAGTCTTGATGGGCAAAAAGTGTCGACGTCATTAAAGACAGCTGTCGCCTCCTAAATGACCATCTTCAAAGACAGGTGATCTCTCATAAGGGCAGTCGCTCAAAACAGGTTCTGCCGTACAACAGTGTAATCTTTGTGCTAGTCTGTGACTCAGTAATAGCTATGAGATCCAAACTCACAGACAGCACACGTATATGTACATAAAAATAATTATTATGCAAAACTGATACAAATTGGCCAGCACAAATAGGTGCAGACAGGCTAAAAATCTCGTCACGGTTCACGTAACGCCCCCGTGCACAAAATGTCATCAGGTCGACGTCCACCACAGCTGGCCCATACGCAGCTGTGCACGGGCTGGCTGCTGCCACCGTCAGCCCGAGGAACTTTTGCATGTGTGGCGTCTCTGGTTACATGTCTCATGCGTACAAGAAGAAAATACCTGGAGGTATGAGCAAATTATGCAAGAAGTTAACCCCTTCTTCACTGACAGTAGATGTACCGGGTAGATTGTGTTTTCAAAATCACAAAATGAACACAAAAAGTTCCCACTTAAGTTAGTTATTAGGGTTTAACGCTGGAAACTAAGGCCACCTCGTGGCAGACCCATCAAAAGTTGTTTCAGCAAGAGACATAGGTCCTCATGAGCCCCTGCAACTGCGGGGGCTCATGAGGATCTGTGCCTCTTGCAGTCAGGTGGTGTTCAATTTTTTTCTGGCAGCAAAGGGGTTAATCACCACACATATTATGCAACCGATAAAACACATCACAAAACGTGATCAATTCAATTGATAGTGAGAACATCAGCAGTCATTTGCTGAAACGGGAACGTCCTCAATGTGAGGAATATTAGAACCTTTGGCAGGAGGAGGCACAGACTCTCATGGGCCTGACTGACACTGAAGGGGGTCGGCTTCCATTGCTTTCATGTGGAAATCTACCCGGTGAAAATCTGCCTAGTGCAAATCACCCACTGCTGCTATTCCACCCAGATTTTGCCGCTGCGTGGATTCACGCCTGTGTGGATCAATTCTGGGTGCTTTAACCCATATCATACTGAGGCTAAAAGCTTCAAATTTGTACACTGCCAGATGCAAGCTACATTATAGTACTTGCAGATAAGGATATACACCAATGGCTTTAGTTCAAGGTTCGTGCCAGAATAGCTAGGCGCCAAGCTATTCTGGCACTACCCTTGAACTATTTAAGTCAAAGTTTTTTTCAGACACCGGTGTATTCCAAATGATAAGGGTTAAAGTTGAGGTGATTTATACTGATTCAGGCCTGTCTAAACATGAGTATAAATTGCACTGTTATGTAACGCTGGATGGATTCATGCCTAGTTTGACAAACGCCGAGTAGATTACCACTAGGTAGATTCATGCTGGGTAGATTGACACCATAACATACCAAAGCTGACCCCTTCAACCCCACTTACAGCAGGAGGTCATGTATAAAAGAAATAAATATAAAAATAATTATTTGATATTTTTAAAAAACTAGGTAGTTGGGGTGGCCCTGCACTCTGGCAACACGTCTTCCCCAGAAAGCAAATTTTCACTCGTGTAACGATATGTCTCTTGCTAAATGAGGAGCTTTCGTGCGCTGGTCTGCGATTTTCGACCTTACAGCCTTGGGCAACTTTAACCCATTACATCCTGTGGCTGATTTTTAAAAATTTGCTAATTGTCCTATAAAGGCTACTTATTAGGAGACAGATCAAATGTTTTAGTTCAAAGGTGGTGCCAGAATAGCTTGGCGCCTCAGGCGCCAAGCTATTCTGGCACCACCCTTGAATTATTATAGTCAAATTTATATCAAGCAATGGGTGTATCAGGATGAAAAGGGTTAATCCTCTCTTGGGCCATAAGGTCCAACATGCAAACCAGTACACATTTATTGAAATCAGCAACGTGTGCTGCTCTGTGATGGTGGACCTCATGAGCTCTGGCTGTAAGGTACAAGTAGCAGACCAGCGCACTGGCATTGGTGAAAGTTGGTGGTGGGGAAAACTGGTCAAACATGCATTAGAAACAAACTGAACACAACATGTAAATAGGTAGGTCAGACAGCCCAAAGTTCCCCTCATGAGACAATAACATGAACCCCGAAAATAAAAGTCGTACCATTAACCCTAATCATTCTGATACACCCATTCCTTGAAATAAATTTGACTGATAGTTCAAAGGTGGTGCCAGAATAGCTTGGTGCCTGAGGCCTGAGCTATTCTGGCACCACCCTTGAACTAAAATTAACTTTTTTTCTAAAAGGTATTTTTAAAAAAAAATACTTACCGATGACATGACTATGTGGAAGTGTCTACTACTTACACAATTTTAGCTTAAGAACCTGTTGTGCTACCACACAACCCGGGATGCACTCGGGGAACCTCTAGAGGGGCCGAGAGTTGTCTCCCGTTCCTGCCCATCCGGTTCCAAGTCATGTGGTGACTAACCAGTCTGTATACTTAGCTCACCAGCGGCAAGCGGGGCAGGTGGGAGGGTCCTCCGAGTCACGTCATCAGTAAGTATTTTTTTTTTAAAATACCTTTTAGAGAAAATGAATTTGTTTTCTCAAAAACATTACCGATGACATGACTATGTAGAAGAATTGCGATAAGGAGGTGGGTGCCGCGCCCAAAACACCCCCGCAAAGGGCTATAGTCAGAGCCATCCTCCCTGCCGCAAACTCCCGACGATTTTAGCCAAGTGTGCACCTACGGCGCCTGTGGCGCCGGGAGGGAGTGTTGCACTGCGGTGACGTTTGCCACCAGTGCAAGAAAGTCTCGCTGGCCTGCCAGATCCCGGAGGTAGAAGCAGGCAAAGGTTGATTCTGCCCGCCAGCCCACGGCTGCCACGATGTCTTGACAGCGCAGTTCCGGTCAAATGCGACGCTCGTGGCCGTGGCTCGTACCTTGTGTGCGCGTATCCTAAGCCTCTTTGTTCCCTATGGGGAGAAGTCCTGGTAGGCGGACCGAACGACACAACGTAGCCAGGAAGATATCGTCTGGCCTGTTATGTCAGTTCTGCCTAGCCTGGGTTAAATGGTAGAAAGAGGCTTGAGCGTCCTCCCGGACAGCTTTGGATCGGCGTAGGTAAATGCGTAGGGCGCGCACAGGATCTGTTGCCTGGTCTCCCGGGGCAAGTTCGTATCTCGCCAGGGCCGTAAGGTGATCACCTGTGGCGCGGTCAGCGAAGACATAGTCTTGGCAAGGAAGGCAGGGTCCGTGAGGAGCTGCACGGAACCATCTGCTTTAAGTGCAGGCGGGCAGGGCAGGCTGACAGCGCGTGTAGCTCGCTTCCTCGGGTCGCCGTGGCGAGATCCAACTGGAAGCATGTCTTACGAGTCACATCCGCGAAGTGGGCCAAGGCAGCGGTTCGAATCTGGCAGAGTTAAGCCATGTCGGTACCCAGCAAGGAATGAGTGAGCGGGGTACTGGATGCTGCAGGCCAAAGTGAGTCATAAGGTCGGCAATGTCTTAGCAGGCGCCGGGGGAGGCCGAGGTGCCTGAAGGTGTCAGCAAACATGGACAGGTGCCCCCTGATGGAGACGGGGGCCAACCCTTGGTATTCGAAGAGCCAGAGGAAGAAGTCCGCGAGCTGGTCCGGGAAGGTCCGAGACGGGTTCCAGGAGACTGGTTTTACCAGCAAGCCGACCGCATTGCATCCTCGAAGCGAGAGAATCAATTGGGAACGAAGGCCGTCGGGGGGGGTACGCATACGCGAGGAGGCCGTCACACGGGAAGGAGAGCGCGTCGCCTGCCCAGGCAAGGGGGCCTGGAATCAGGGAGACGAAGAGGGGAAGCTGGTAATTCCACCTTGTGGCGAACAGGTCGATCATAGGCGTCTCCCAGTGAGCACAGATCATCTGAACGATGTCCTAGTGTAGCATCCACTCCATGCGTAGCAGCGGCCCCGCTGGGAGAGAGAGTCGGCCAAGACGTTCAGGTGGCAGGGGATGTGTCGAGCTCGGGGGGGAAGCTGCGCTCCTCGCACCAGCGCATCAGACGGTAGAGGAGCATGCACAGGTCGGGTGAGCGCGTACTGCCCTGCTTCTAAAAGTAGGCACCACCGTCGCGTTGTCCGAGAGGATGCGCCACTCCTGGCGCTGGAGGTGTGCTTCCCACACGATGAGGGCTTGTCAGACCGCTTGCAGCTCCAACCAGTTGGCGTGTCAGACCGCCAGCTCTGGAGGCCCGGGCCGGGCATCGTGAGAACCGCGGTAGCAATTGAGGCCCCCACCCAGAGAGACTAGCATCAACGCAACGGGAAGCTGAGGGGGAGGAGAGGCAAGGGGACATCCTGAACACAGCTACCTTTCCTCTCTGGCGNAGCGGGGACAGGGGGAGGAACCTCCATATCACCCTCAGCGCGTGAAAGCGGGCGGCGTCCCAGCAAACAGTGCCGAGAAGTCCAAGCAGCCCAAGGCGCAGGAGAAGGCAGCAGCCGAACGCTCAGGGAACAAAGCAGACCCACACAGGGTGCAGGCAGGGTCGGTGCAGGCAGAAGTCTAAACGAGAAGTCAAGAAGACCGGCGAAGCAAACCGGTCGCACCAAGCAAAGTCAAGTCCGTAGGCTAATCGAAAACACGTCTGTACAGCGTGAGCTAAGTAGCATCACTGGTTGGTCACCACGTGACTCGGAACCGGATGGGCAGGAACGGGAGACAACTCTCGGCGCCTCTAGGGGTTCCCCGAGTGCCTCCCAGGTTGTGTGGTAACACAACAGGTTCTTAAGCTAAAATTGTGTAAGTAGTAGACACTTCCACATAGTCATGTCATCGGTAATGTTTTTGAGGAAACAAATGGTTGATCTATCTCCTAATCTGTAATGTAACCTTCATAGGACAATGAGCAAATCAGCCACAGGATGTTATGGGTTAAGGGTAGTCTATTTTCGCCATTTGTATAAGAAAGGGTTTGATTGATTTGTAGAAATACGGACATTCCTGGATGTGTCATGAATACCTGTCCGCTAACTTTCACCAATGCATTTGCACAGCGGCACTGCTGTTATTTGGCAAAAAGCCAGAATGTCCATTTCTGAGAGGTGAGATTTGAATTGAATATAACAATAGAACTCTTGCTTCGCTCAAATCATGGCAAAGTAAAATTCAAATTCACCAACTAGCTGATATTTAAACTTATGGGTGAAAATGTCCGCAAATGCCCCAGCTGAAAGAGGTATAGATCTTCATGAGCCCCTGCAGTTGTGGGGGCTCATGAGGATCTATGCCTTTGGCTGAAACCACTTATGTTTGCGAGCTGTCCTTGAACAAGGACTCGTATGAAGGAGGTGGTGGGAGATCTCTGGGTGACTCGTAAGCTGGGGGCACGATTGGGACCACAGGCCCTGCAGGAGATGCCGTCGGCATAGGAGGCAGTTCCATTGCCGACAAGTATGAGGGTGGGGCCGTTGGGTCGTGGCCATTTCTACCATCTCCGTGCAAGTACGACAGATTGGATCCATGTCTATTCGCAACCGTCTCAACATACCAAGGAGCATCCTCCTCCTCAGCATTATTTCTCTCCCTTACCGACGACCTTGTGCTTTGTGAGGTTTCGCTAGCGGGTTGTGATCGAGACGCCCTCACTTGAGCCATCACGGTGTGAGCATGCTGTCTGGTCGACGTGGTTCCACTTCTGATGCAGTCGTGGCATCTATCGATGCCCTGGCACACTGCACGCAAGCAGTGTCCAAATGCTCCCCAAAAACAATCACAGCAGTCTTTGAAACCGTGGCTGGATTTGCACCCCCTGAAGACTAATGAGAAGGCACCGAATATTGCCAGGAAGATGGCAAAGCTGATGATTCTGCCCACAGTGGACTCCCAGAAGACATGGTGATCTGAGATTAGACAAGACAAGAAAAGACAACAGAACGTAAGAGCATTAACCCCTGTACATTAACCCCTGTACATTAACCCCTGCCACTATACAAACATGTTTGTTTCTGAAATCTTTTGTTCATTCAGCGAGCACACCGCAACACCGTCCAAGAGCCATGGATACAAATTTGGTCTCAGCAGCAAGAGGCATAGATCCTCATGAGCCCCCGCAGTCGCAGGGGCTCACGGAGATCTATGTCTCTTGCAGTTGGACTGTGTTCCCTTTTTTTTTGCTCGGCAGTGAAGGGGTTAATAGGAGTTATTTCTAAATCAAAATCAGGTCAAAGACAGCAGGCTGTGTCTCTTTATGGAAAGGACGTCCACGTAGTAATATAGGGATCATACGGTCGATGTCAATGAGACAACTTCCTGCAAGCAAGAGGCGTAAATTCTCATGAGCCCCTGCTGTCGCAGGGGCTCATGAGAATATACGCCTCTTGCATATGGAGCGGGATGGATGAATCCACTCACAAACCAGATAGGTGAGGCTAGCGCTGGTAGAATTGTACACAACCATGGGGAATTACTCAGTGCTGGACAGACAAACAGTTGGATCCCCTGCCCCCGCCTATCAGGCACCCAATCGCCAGCCCACAGAAAAATACGCAGGTATAGATCATCTGGTTCTATACCTGCATATTTTTTTGTGGGCTGGCGATTGGGTGCCTGAAAGGCGGGGGCAGGGGATCTAACTGTTTGTCTGTCCAGCGCTAAGTAATTCCCCTTGGTTGGGATGAATCCACTGCATGTGTGAAGTCCTTGCATTGTTTGACCTACTTCTGGTTTAAGGATAACCTATGTCATCAGACTTTCGAGTTGGAGACTATTACAAAAGAAAAGATAATTATAATAGCAGTGCAAAAAGACCATTTGCCAGTAGCAACACACATCCAACAGAAAGAAAATACAGTCATTGCAGGAGGAATTTAACAACAGAAAATAAAAGTCAATGGATGGAACTAGAGGACACATAGACGCACCCAAAATAGGGGCAGACCATTGTGACCTGCGGAACTAAAGGATGCATGTAGAGGTAAACATCAGAAAAGCAAGATAATTATCAGAGACGATAATCATAAAACGATTACAGGGTAATTAACCCATATCATACCGAGGCTAAAAACTTCAAATGTATACACTGCCATATGCAAGCTACATTATAGTACTTACAGATAAAGATACAGACCAATGGCTTTAGTTCAAGGGTGGTGCCAGAATAGCTTGGCGCCTAGAGGTGCCAAGCTATTCTGGCACTACCCTTGAACTATTTTAGTCAAACTTATTTCACACACTGATGTATTCCGAATGATAAGGGTTAATGATAATTGTTAGATTAGAACTGGTGCAAGATGAGGTAGACAGGCGAAGTTAACTGCCAGGTGATTCACTGTAAATACAGTTAACTCATTCAAGAGCCCACATCAAAAGCTGCAGAACATGTGTATCACCAGCAGCAATCAAGAGGACAAAGAACATTAACTTTTCAACACATTGTGGTAAACTTGACTCTACAGTGATATGTCTTTGAGTGTAGCCATTGAAATCAATGTCACTGTGGCAAAATCGGCAGTAAAATGTTGCCTTCATCTCCTGGAAGTAAATTTTGCAACAATGATCTGTGTCCTGGAGGTAAAACTGGCCTGCTGGTAAACTGGACCATTGCAATCTGTGTCCTGATGCAAATTTTACTATGGTGATCTATTTCCTGAGGTAAATTTGTCCCCGATGATCTATGTCCTGAGATAAATTTTACTATGGTGATCTATATCCTGAGGTAAATTTGTCCCCGATGATCTGTGTCCTGATGCAAATTTTACTATGGTGATCTATTTCCTGAGGTAAATTTGTCCATGGTGATCTATGTCCTGAGATAAATTTGAATATGGTGATCTATGTCCTGAGGTAAATTTGTCCAAGGTGATCTATGTCCTGAGGTAAATTTGTCCATGGTGATCTATGTCCGGAGGTAAATTTGTCCATGGTGATCTACACCCTGAAGTAAATTTGTCCACGGTGATCTGTACTGAGGTAAATTTGTCCACAGTGATCTAAATCCTGAGGTAAATTGGTCCATGGTGATCTATGTCCTGGGGTAAATTTGAACACAGTGATCTATGTCCTAAGGTAAATCGGTCCATGGTGATCTATGTCCTGAGGTAAATTTGTCCATGGTGATCTATGTCCGGAGGTAAATTTGTCCACTGTGATCTACACCCTGAAGTAAATTTGGTTCAGTGGTAAATCTGTCCATGGTGATCATTGTTGTCCTTGTAAATTTGGCCCTGGCGATATTTATCCTGAGAGGTAAACTGGCCATGGTAACCTATGTCATGAGGGTAATTTGGCCATTATGATCTATGTCCTGGACAGAAATTTGGCCATGGTGATCCTTTTTGTGGATGTAACTTTGTCTATGGCAACCTATGTCGTGAGGTAAACTGGAGGTCAATATGGCCATGATGATCTATATGTTTTGAGGTTGGCCATTGTGAGCAACTAAGTCACGGAGTAAATTTGACCTTGGCAGTCTACGTCCTGGAAGTAACTTTGGCTGTGGTGACATTCTTCCCAGGGGTTAACACAGCCATGGTGATCAATGTTTTGTTGGAAATTGTGCCTGTGGTGATGCATGCCCTGGTGGTAGATTGGGCCACAGTGATCTTTGTCCCTGTGGTCAAATTGGCCATATTTGTCCTGCAGATACATTTTGCAATGGTGATGCACATCCGGCCAGTAAATTTGGTTATGGCGATCAATGTGTTAGACATAAATTTGGGTATGGTAATCTGTGTTCTGCTGGTAAATCTGGCCATGATGACTGGTGATCAACTGCTCAGGTAAATTTAACCCTTTTAGCCCCAAGGTCCCATTTTTCAAATTTTGGAGGTGTAGCCTAATGACTATGTACCAGTTGCAGGAGATGGCTTGACCATGATAATTCAAGGGTAGTGCCAGATTAGCTTGGCGCCTGAAGGAGGTCCCCCCAAGAAAAAGCTTGATGTTGCCAGCCTTCAGCGTGACGACAAGAAAGCTGCCCTTCAGGCTGACTTACAGCGCATGCTCAAAGACACAGTTGATCCAGCAGACTCCTCCCCTGAAACACTCTGGGAACAACTGAAAACTGCTATTGTAAAATCCTCTGTGGAAGTCTTGGGCTTTGCTAGAAAGAGGAACAAAGACTGGTTTGACGAAAACGACGTAGAGATCCAGGAACTTCTAGCAAAAAAAAGAGCCGCCCACCAGGCCCACCTAGCCCAGCCTTCCAGCCCTGTGAAGAAGTCTGCCTTCTGCCTCATCTGCAGCAGTCTCAAGCTCAAGCTTAGAGAGCTCCAGAACGAGTGGTGGTCCAGACTCGCACAGAGGACCCAGCTCTGCGCTGACAAGGGTGACTACAGTGGCTTCTACGAAGCACTGAAGTGTATGGCCCTAGGCACCTGGTACAAAGTCCCCTGCGAAGCGCTGATGGACAGGCACTCCTCACAGATAATACCTCCATCTTGAACCGCTGGTCGGAATACTTTCAGGACCTCTTCGGCGCTGAGCACACTGTTCAAGAAACAGTCATCCTCCAAATCCCACACCTTCCACTAAAGGTTGAATTGGACGAACCGCCCACCGCCGAAGAGACCCTCACAGCCATCCACCAGCTCAAGAGTGGCAAAGCAGCAGGCATTGACGGAATCCCGCCAGAGATCTGGAAACATGGAGGCCCAGCACTGCACAACAAGCTCCACGACCTCTTTCTCTGCTGCTGGGAAAAAGGAACACTACCAAAGGATCTCCGTGATGCAGTCATCACCTGCTCTAATTATCGTGGAATTACCCTGCTGTCCATTGCCGGGAAAATTCTCGCAAGGTTGCTCCTGAATTGGCTGGTACCTGCCATCGCTGAAGACCACCTCCCAGAGGGCCAGTGTGGCTTCAGAGCCAACAGGAGTACCACCGACATGGTCTTTGTGCTGAGACAGCTTCAGGAGAAGTGCCGCGAGCAGAACAAAGGGCTGTACATAACGTTTGTCAACCTAACAAAAGCGTTTGACACTGTGAGCAGGCAAGGTATGTGGCAGATCCTGGAGCGACTAGGCTGTCCCCCAAAGTTCCTCAACATGATCGTCCAGCTCCACGAGGACCAGCAAGGCCAGGTCAGACTAAACAGTGACCTCTCAGAACCATTCCCCATTCGCAACGGCGTGAAGCAAGGCTGCGTGCTGGCACCGACCCTCTTCACCATCTTCTTCAGCATGATGTTGAAGCAGGCCACAGTGGACCTCGACGATGACGACGCAGTGTATATCAGGTATCGTCTCGATGGCAGCCTGTTCAACCTCAGACGACTGCAGGCCCACACCAAAACCATAGACCAACTGATTCGTGAGCTGCTCTTTGCTGATGACGCTGCCCTCGTTGCACACACAGAGAGAGCCTTGCAGCGCATTACGTCCTGCTTCGCAGATGCCGCCCAGCTCTTTGGACTTGAGGTCAGTCTGAAAAAGACAGAGGTCCTTCATCAGCCGGCACCCAAGGAAGAGCATTGCCCTCCCCACATCACCATCGGCGAGTCCGAACTGAAGTCTGTACACCAGTTTACCTACCTTGGCTGCATCATCACGTCAGACGCCAAGCTGGACAAGGAGCTGGACAACAGGCTGGCCAAAGTGAACAGTGCTTTCGGGCGACTATTCAAGCGGGTGTGGCACAATCAACAGCTGAAAAAAGGCACCAAGATCAGCGTGTACAGAGCTGTCGTCCTCACCACCCTGCTGTACGGATCCGAGTCCTGGGCCCTCTACCGCAACCAACTACGACTCCTCGAACGCTTTCACCAGCGCTGCCTGCGTACCATCCTCAGCATTCACTGGAGTGACTATGTCACCAACGTCGAGGTCCTTGAACAGGCAGAAACTGTGAGCATCGAGGCTTTGCTGCTGCGGACACAGCTTCGCTGGGCGGGGCACGTCTCCAGGATGGAGGATCATCGCCTACCCAAGATCACTCTGTTCGGCGAGCTCGCCACTGGACACCAAGACAGAGAGGCACCAAAGAAGAGATACAAAGACGGTCTCAAGAAGTCACTTAGTGCCTGCCAAATCGACCACCGCCAGTGGTCTTCGCTTGCTGCGGACCGTGGCACCTGGCGCTCCACCATTCACAAGGCAGCCGTCTCCTTTGAGGACTCATGCAGAGCTAACCTTAAGGACAAGCGGCTCAGAAGAAAAAACAGAGTTGTCGTAACTCAGAACCCTGACCAGACCTTCCCGTGCAGCCACTGCGGTCGAACCTGCCTGTCCCGGATTGGCCTCCGCAGCCACGAAAATGCCTGCAGACGACGTGGGCAAGCCCTATAGAATCTTCGTTCGCGAAGTCAAGCCAAGAGAGAGTGCCAGATTAGCTTGGCGCCTGAAGTCGCCAAGCTAATCTGGCACTACCCTTGAATCATCATGGTCAAGTCATCTCCTGCTGTAGGGATCTGGGGCTAAGAGGGTTAACCACCTTGTCCACACAGTCATCAGTACTGCAAACAATTCCAGTGGCTGTAAACCCTAAGGGGATAAACACTTGACTCCCAGGACAAAATGACATCCATTGTGTGGAATGGAAGTAATGTAGTACTGGGTGTCTAAAGGTTAGCTGCAGATCTTAGGCCCGAGAGCTGTCCTTGAAGAGAGACTCATATGTTGGGGGTGGTGGGGCGTCTCCATAAAGTTTCAGGCCTGTACGTACACAAACACCAGAGATACTTGTGTCTACATACATACACACATACACACGGCACTTCCTGCCAAATGTACGTTCAGCTGCGCAGTTAGCATAGCTAGACATGACGTAATTTCTGTTGTGTTACTTCACTGTCAGAGTCTGAGGTCTGCACACCTTTGAATCACGGGCATTTATTGAAAAAATAACCCCACTGCGTCCCATCTGAAAAAAAGTCTCTTCTATTAATAGAAGAGATTTAAAAACACTGACCAATTCCACACAAGACAATGCCCGCCCCTTTTGTGTGTGGGGGTATGGAATTTGATCCTTAGAACGGTAGAAATAGCATGCAATGGACTTACCAATGGCTAGCTAAACTGGAGTGTAATTCATGCTGACTCACTGCCTTGAGTTATAATATACTGTCCTAAATCTCAACCATCTAAAGTATACACAAGTTTATCAGGCTGACGGCTGTAGGCGATCCCCACACAGCTGTGCATGGGGCAGCAGCGGTTATTTCAACCGCTGTGTAATTCATGCCCAACAATGAGCACCTGGCGTTGTAATGTCCACTACCATAAAGGAGACTTTCTTTGGCCGATGACAGCTGCAGTTAGCCTGCACACAGCCGTACACGGGACAACTGCAGCTGCCGTCGGCTCAAAAACTTTCAGCAGCACTGGGCTGTGCACAGGCCAACTGCGGCCATCTGCACTTTTGTGCACTTGGTGATCTGGGTACAAACTTACCGGAAGTTATTTTGACAGAAGTGTAATTCATGGTGAACCATCGCTGACCTCCCTGACTGCCCTGCCTGAAAACAACCGTTATTGATTGTCCTGAGCTGTTATACACAGGCTCTGGTTGGTCACGGCAAATTGTGGCCACAAGGCTGGAATATTTGGAGGGGCCTGCAAAACACATTTGGATCAAATCAGGCCAGTAATTTGAAAAATATCACCTCTAAGGCTCACACAAATCCAAGAAACTTCGGTTTTGAAATTGTGATACGCTCGATTTTTCTGACTGGATAAGTAGGTTGCTTTATGTCACAATAATACACCAATAATAGAAAAACAATGGTCGGTCTATATTCACAATAACAATTGACCCCCAAAAAATATTAATTTCTACCTGATGAAGGCTAGTTAGCTATCAGAATGTAAAACAAGATGAGGATTTCATCCCAAAGTTTACCGTATTGTTTGGAGCTCAGATGCATTTATCTTTTAGGAACATTTAGAGTTGTTCATATTTTTAGGCTTATTATGCTGATCCATTTCCCTCCTCTCTAAGCCAACCTCTGATCAACACACACGTTGGCACACACAAATAAAGACAGACACACGGTGCTTCCTGCCATTAGTACTCTCTGTAGGCTCGTGTAGCGACAGGAATCCATCTCCTTCTACTCTAACCTACCCTCCTATCCACACACACAGGCACACAGAAATAAAGACGGACACACGGCGATTCCCCCCATTCGTAAGCTCTGTGGTTTGGCGTAGCCGCATGCCAAAAACGTCATGTGCATGCTCCGGAATGCGCTCCGACCCAGCCCCATTTCAAAGTCTACCGTATTTTCATTACAGTAGACAAAAACAAAAATCCTCGCCATTCAGGGGACAAAAAAAGCGATGCCATGTGCATTCTGTTGCAATCAGAATGTTATGCACTCTTTTTAAAAGCGGAGGAATTCAGAACTAGGCAACTTACTCTAACATTTTACACTCGAGGGCTATTCATTCCCACCAACATTGTGTACCAGAGCAGCCATGCAGAAAAATGTTTGCAGGCAGAGGAGAAAATTCAGGTAAGTTTTTGTTGCAAATTGCCGTGTATGATAAGCTTCTTCATTTTGTTGATTTTGACTAAAGTTTCTGACTTAAGATAAGATAGTTTATTGCCATATGTTTCCATGTAAAAACACAATAAAAACATTGGAATTTGTCTTGATGTCAGTTACTAAGACTAAAATAACACACACACACACAGAGTAAACTCTAAAATATGATTTTCATGCTAAATTCTAAGCAAATACCGGTATTAACCCATATGATACTGAGGCTAAAAGCTTCAAATGTGTACACTGCCATACGCAAGCTACATTATAGTACTTACAGATAAGGATATAGACCAATGGCTTTAGTTCAAGGGTGGTGCCAGAATAGCTTGGCGCCTAGAGGCGCCAAGCTATTCTGGCACTACCCTTAAACTATTTTAATCAAACTTATTTCACACACTGGTGTATTCCGCATGATATGGGTTAAACACGGTGAATGGGCACGCCTCACTGATTCAGTTATAAGCTGACTGTACACAATATATTTTGAAGGTAGTAGTCTAAGTTTCTAATGCTTTCACAGTCAAATATCAACATTTAATCTTCTCGATCACTAAGCATTAGAATGAACGAAATTGATATTGTACACAAAATAGTTGAATTTCATCAAGCACCAACTGCACCCCTGCTGATTTAGGTTTCAACTGAGGTTGTAAGATCACAACATCCGATCTTCCCATCCTTAAAGCATTTTCATCATTTGGATGAAATTTGCCCAAGATTATCATGGATGTGGCCATACCACATTTCAATGATTTTAGAATCCAAATAACATACCTGACAGACCTTAGGTCGTTTTGAGGCATTTTGCAGAAATAAATATTAAATGACAGATGTACTACAAGCAGGGCCTCAGATCCACGAGGGCTTCAATAGGACATTTGTCCTGAACAACATTGGTTCAATAGGTCATTTGTCCTGCCTGAGAAAAACCAATAGGACATTTTTGTCCTCAAACCATTGAATCAATAAGACATTTTGGTGCACAAAATTTAGCACTTGATAATCCAGTATGCAGCTCGTATGGCAACTGCAGCCCCTTTCTCTTGAGCAGATAGAAGGCGGATCGCTATCTCTTCAGTGTTTTTCTGAAGGGCAGGAACTTTCAAGCTGTTCCTGTGTTCTTTTGTTACTTCATGGTCTGAAAGCGCCGACTTGCGAAAATTGATGCATCCGCTTGTGAAGGCATTTTTCATGTTTCCATTGTTACATGCAGTGCAAAACATCTTTTCGTTCTCATAACGTAACCATTTAAAAGATTGATTGATTGATTGTACATTGCTTAACGTCCCGACAGCAACAAGGCTTTCTCAGGACGTGCCTGCACTGCTTGTGAAAAAATAAAAAAGAAACAGAACATTGAATGTATGTCGCCAGCCGGTCAAATACGTTAAATAAACCTAACACATGGGGCCTAAATAAAGCTAAGACCATTTAGCAACACACATCCAATATCAAGAGCTACAGGCAGTGCAGACAGTAGGGAGAGTTTTAAAAAGGCAAATCCAGGTGAATGGACAAAGGGTAGACAGAAACACATGCCCCAGAATAGAGAGAAAAACCCACCCTGTGGGGCTGACCAGGGTGACCCTGGGAACTAAAAAATACCTAACCCCACCCAAGTCCCCCAGGGCAGACCCGGGTGGGGTACCATTTAAAAGAAAGTGTCCACGCTTGCACAAACTTTCTAGTAGTAGTGGATTCTTCTTTTTCGGCTGGTTCTGCCTGTTTTGTTTGTGCATTATCACACGATGTAGATGGCTGTGGATCGGGAGCGTCGCCGGTCATATCTAGATCTATCACATCTCTCACCTCTCTTCTTTCTTCTTCTGTCGCTTGAGAAGCGCTTGTTTGGTCGGATGCATTAGTTTCTTCTCTCACATCTTTAACGGTTTTACCAAAACCGAAGTTTTTCAGCTGTTGCTGCTTTGAATCAGCTTTTATTTTCTTTTTCGGAGGCATCGCCAGTCGGATTCGTGAGTATCGAAAACGAAAGCTGTGTAAGGGAAACCACTCTGCGCATGACAACCAACCAGTGCATGGTTACGACTGCTGGTGCAGACACACTAACTAAGCCTATCCTTTATCGATCGGTTTTGCAAAGAGGAAAGGGCGAGTGCACTAGGCTAGTCCTTTTTCAAGTTGAATGTCGCGATGTAGGCCTAATGGCCAGTAACGAGTAACGCAGTTATTAAATGAACGAACGATGTCCGGCCTTTACGCAGCTTCGATCGGACAATGACCGCCTTCATTAAAAAGCAATAAGACATTTGACAGATTGAAGGCAAATTTAATAGGACATTTGGATTTTTTATCGGACAATTGTCCGATGTCCGACGTGGATCTGAGGCCCTGACTACAAGCAATGCATTCAGTGTTGTAATTGTGAGTTTTTGTACACATCATCATGATATGAAATATTTTTGTTGTGGAAACAGATCACATCATGTTTTACAGTACTGCATTAGTTATCTGAGTTCCACACAAGTTCATACATACTGATGCAGTTCGTGGCTGAAAAAAAAAACTTTGTTTAACCATGAAAAACTGACAAAAACTATTCAATTTGTTGTGAAATTATGTACTCGGGCAGTTGTCTACCATTTTTCTGCATATCCCCCCCCCCCCCCTCACCCTGCATTAATACAGAGAAGCCGATAAGCTGGTATGATTTGGTTTTGTTTTTCTTTAATTTTGATGCCATTTTAAGCATGTTCCTTGCAATGTCACGGTGTGAAGTTATGTACTTCAGGACCTCATTCAGCATTTCTGACCAGTGTATTAGGATGTATGCCTATTTTGTGGTAGTTCTTACCATGGCTATGTGCATCTTTGAATACCACAAATTACCAATTAGAATGCATTTGTATCCATTTTCATGTCTAAAAAATTTCTTATTTACACAAAAACAGACGTGTCTATCATTGCCTGCTTATTTTTCATACTACTTACATTGAAAGCCTTTTTTTTTTTAGCAGTGAAAATAAGATTTAGTTTAGGTAATGATATAATAATAATAATAGTAATAATAATTTCTATGGCTGAGAATCTGATCTAATAGTGTTTTTTTAACCAGGCTTTGAGTATTAGAGAGATCATTTTCTGTTGAAAATTAAAAATGTTGTCATGTTATGTACACTTTCTTTTTTCTAAGAATGTTCAGTTTTTGGGGGTGTCTGAAAACTTTGCTTTCACTCTAGCTGATTCGATTATTGAACAATCTTGCCAAGGTGCTTTTTGTATGAGCTTGTTGGCATTATTGCTGTGGAAATATGTGAATTAAATTTTTGTGATGGTGTAAATGGTTATGTACACAATGCTAACTGTTTGTGCAGTGAAATAAAGGTTTGATCAACACAAAAATACCACAGGATGTGGTGTCTTGTTTTGAATTTGAGTGTCATGTGTCTGTACCTTTAAATATGGAATTTAATTTTGGTTTTGGAGTGTCATAGTTCTTGATGGTAAATATATATATCTGTTTGTTCCTTGACGACTGTGGTGTTTGGTCGCTGAATGTACAAAGATTTCAAAAACAAAATATGGCTGGGAAGGGATTAAAGCATCCATACATACTGACCATCATAAATGCTGACACAGTCCTCATGTGTGCTGGATGGTAGTGAAGGCAAAATATGGAAGCTGGTAAAATTGAGGCGAATGTGCTCCAGACTACTTAGCGGCGTGATGGTCCACTGACATATCATCTGATGGTCAGACACAAACCTTGTGGAAAATCAAGCAGTCAATAGATCAGTCAATGGACCAATATGTCAATAAACCAAACATCCAGCCAACAATTAATTAACCTACTTGTGCAAGCAGCCAATTTTAACAGTGCTAATAGCTGCATGCACATGGGAGATAATGAATTCATGAGTCGATGAATGAATCAATCTGTCAATCTATCCATAAATGAATGAATGAATGAATGGATCCATCCCTCCCTCCATCAATCAATCAGCCAGTCTAACCCCTTGTGCATACAACCACTGGTACTGTGAATGGCACTGATGGCTGCATGCATAAGGGGGTAACAGATCGATCGACCAATCCATCGATCTACATTAGTCAATCAATAATTGGAAACATGTCAACACCTTCACACCAAACTAATATCTTTTGCAAGTAATACATTTTTGCTGAAATCCTGGGATGATTAAGAAATGCATGTACCAGTAATCTTAACTCATTTGAGATACGCTGCAAATCTGAAACATATCTGTGAGTGTCACATCTCAAATTAATGAAATTGAAGTACATTTTGCACTAATTAATTTTAAATAACAAAAGAAAATTGTGGATGCATGTGACAAGATCCAAACAATGCGAAGACACCGAGTACAAATACCATTTTAACCATCCCTTACCTCTACAGCACGTGCCATAATTACTAGTATCCACACATGTACAAAGGCATTTAGTGTGTGTGTGTGTGTGTGTGTGTGTGTGTGTGTGTGTGTGTGTGTGTGTGTGTGTGTGTGTGTGTGTGAGTGTGTGTGCACATGCATGCTTGCGTGTCTAACGTCACCAATGAGTGAACAGACAAATAACCCGTTGGCTGTTGGTAGCATCTTTTATCATGACAATTCTGAATTGCAAGAAAAACATGAATTTCTAACCTGTGAAACATGGAATCATATGGTGATGATAATGACTGATTGAATATTGTAATGCTGTGCTTAGAGTCCGCTGACAGGTCTCCATCGTATGGGCAGTCTCTTTGGCCATCCACTGTAAGTACAAGGACAAAAGACACAATTCTGTCTCACACACAATTATGCTGAAAAGCACACATCTTAAAAGATCACCTGTCATTAATGACTATCATTTAGGTGGCTATAGCCACCTAAATGATAGTCTTAATGACAGGTATTACTGTTTTTGCCCTTCAAGACTTCTCTTAAAAGAGCACCTGTCTTGAAATACCACTTTTTTCTTGCACAAAAGTGATTGCTAATGACATATATTCTACTGTATGGTGGACAGATGTTTGTGACCACCCAGCGCGCTTCAGGCTAACAAGGCTGACCTGCATTCACCAGCCCCTATAGGTCTTTTTTTCACATGCTGAGTGGGTTGGAAAATTGACAGATAGCTTAGATAACCTCCCACATGACTGTACACAAATGGGAGCTATATGGAAAATAGGTCGGAACAAGTAGATGTCGCGCACACACACACTTAAAGTCCCTGGAGTGAGTAACCCTTTGCATGTTGGTAGCATTTTTTGTCTTGATGATTCCTGTTGGAATCATTGTGACAAAAACTATTACTGACATGCCAAGGGTTAACCCAAACATTGCCGAGAAAGAACGTGTGAACACGATCCAACTTCAAGAGACAGTTTCGCGAGCCCCGCAGCTGCTGGGACTTCTATACCTCTCGCCGACAACAGTTTAAATTGTACCCATAGACGGAGGGCTCTTCGATGTTAAATTAGCAAAGACTTCATAAACGCAATCTGCGACCACAGGCAGTGAAGGAGTAAATTACATGCACACAGAAACGACTGTTAGACCCCAACTATATCCGGTGCCATTCAGATATAAAGTTTCAATGAAAAACTAGCATAGCTTACCCACTTTAGTCGCTACAGCACAAACGAGAGCGCACGCAAGTAACATGTGGTGAACCATCATCAAATGCACGCAGTGACCTTAACTCTGCGCAATCGTCTTCCAAAAAAACGACTTTTTATTAAATTTTATCACAAAACAGTTGACTGTTCCCTAATATTGCACAAGACTAGATTTTCGCGTGATTGGTTACGGAAGTCTTCTCTAAGGAAGCCAAGTTTTCGCCTCCGCAACATTTACAGATCGTACCATTTAAAGACCACACAATATACGATAACTAAATCCGCGATAGCTCAGGCAAACCGCATTAGAAACAAAGTGGAACTTTCATCACTTGGGGAAAATATATTAGGACTCGGTTCTTTTTTTATGCAGTAGGTTTATGCACTACAGCATGTTCATCCGTACAACTGACCCTTTGACATTTCTTTCAGGTTGCTGGACCGGGCAACGGTCAACTCGCCCATATGCTAACTCGATAATGTAAGTGGTCAACTCGCCCAAGTTAGCGGTCAGCTCGCCAAAGCGGCCAACTCGCCCAAGGTTAGTCAATTTGCCTAAGTACTTTAGTCTAATATGGACCCTGACATGTCTATATGTATTCAGGGATATCTGTGTATGCAAATGTGTATATGACGGTGTGTTTTTGTGTGTGTTGGATCAACTTCATCAAAAGCCTCATCAGGTTGAACTTGTCAGTTGCGGATTGGTGGGAAACGGAGGTGGAGGGGAGGGGGAGATGAGAATCAGGGCGGGGAGGGGGGGGGGGGGGCTAAGTATATAATGTGGGCTGACCAATGGTGACTGCCAAGCATTTCAAAATGCAAAGAAATAACCAACAAAAGAGACATTTGAAAGAATGAGCACAAAAGCGTTTTTCAAAGTACATTCCTAATTCGCAAAAGCCATCGTCAGCTGCTGTTAGCCCATGCACGGCTATGCATGGCCTTTGTGCACTGGGTTTCTGCTGGTTATATGTCCTTATTGAGAAATCTAGGTGGAACAACAGCAGCAAAAAATACAGTGAGCACCTACACTTAGCAAAGCCATCCTTTCAGGCCCAGACGCCACTCAGACCTTTGTTATGGCCAAGCTGCAGTTTTTTTTAACAGTTACTAAACATTTCTTATTAAAAAAAATAACTGAAAGTTTACATATAAATGCCAGACAACATCGTTTGATTCAAGTAGCAACCACAACTTTATTCATCCGAGATGAATACAGGTAGTACAAATTAACAGAATTGTCGATATTTTATTACAAGAAAGGCAAAGCCCTTATGGCTCATGTGTATGACTGATCTACAAGTGTGACCTTTGTGACAATAAGTAAAGGGATGGCTTTATCTCCACCAGCAAAATCCATGTTTTCTCAAATTTTATCATTTTCACACATCTGTCAAACCCCGGTGACCCTTGGTCTTTGTGATGCATTGACTAAATTAGTATACATAGGAAGGTCTTATCATCATCAGCTACCTTTGTGCCAAATTTGATTGAAAATTTTGCAAAACTGTTGATAATAAATACAACTCTATCAAAATTTGGCATTTTACACAAATTTGCCGACCTCTTGTGATCCTTGACCTTTCTGAGGGCTCTTCCAAACTAGCATGCATAGATAGGTCTTACCATCATGTATCTCTGTACCACGTTTGGGTTTGAAGTTGTAATTATTATTTGAGGAAAAACATCTTATCAAAATATGGCTAATTTTGACCTATTTCCGGAGCTCTTGTGACCCTTGAACTTTCTGAGAGGTCATCCAAATTAGTATGCATAGATAGGTCTTACCATCTGTTATCTCTGTACCAAGTTTGGGTTTGAAGTTGTGAATAGTATTTGACAAAAAAAAAAAAACACATCTTTTGTCAAAATATGGCTATTTTTTTACCCATTTCTTGAGCTCGTGTGACCCTTGACCTTTTCGAGAGATCAATCAAATTAGTATGCATACAAAGGTCTTCCCATCAGGTATCTTTGTACCAAGTTTGGGTTTGAAGTTGTGAATCGTATTTAAGAAAAAATAAATTACGTCAAAATATAGCTATTTTTGACCTATTTCCTGATCCCCTGTGACCTTGACCTTTGTGAGAGGTGACTCAAATTGGAATGTTTTGAAAGGTCTTGCCACAAAGTATCCTTGGGTCAAGTTTGAAGACTGTGGCTTGAATAGTCTCCAAGAAAATGCCAACAATAAAGTTTACCACGGCCGACGGAACATAGACTAACTACTGCTTCACACATGAGCCCAAAAAGTAAGGAACAAGTGAACAGTTATTTTGAGTGTAAATTCACTGAACTCTGCCAATGTATGGTAAAAGTCAGTATTTCCATTTTTATAGAAAAGCAAGATTTTCATTGTATAACAAAGAAAATCTTGCTTTTCTCAAAAATGGACTTACTGGACACAAAACAGCAGTGCTCTCACTCCTGATCCAGTACGCAAAAGGTCACCAGACTGACATCTGTGGTTGCCTGCACAAGGGGGTGAGGGTTTATCTGTATCTTTATTCCTAAGAGTTATATGTGTCTTTGAAAAGTGAATCATAAGGTGGTGGAGGGTTTACTTCACTGGGTGAATCGTAGGCTGGTGGGCGAGTTACTTCACTCAAAGTATTGTACACAGGCAAGGTCAAGGGGGCATACTCAGGCAAGTTTAAGTTCAAGGGCAAGTTGTACGGGGGAGGAGGTGGCGATTCACACTGTGATGCTAACTGTTGAATGGCTATCAGTGATGACGGTGAGACAGAAAGGGACGAGTATGGAGGGGGGTCAGGTCTAAGGTGGGCGGCAAACACATGACTCGTTTCATCCATGTTCTCATCACTAGAAGGTGATTCTCGATGCCACTGTGGAGACATTCTTGATTCATCTCCTCTTGATCCATCTCCTTCAGCCAGCAAGGATGAGTTTGCCGTTGACCCCCTTATGCACGCAGAACCCAGTTGTATTAACCCATTTGTGCATGAAATCACCGGCACTGTATACAGCACCGGTGGCTGTAGGTACAAGGGGGTTAAGGGGACACCACTCAACATGGTTGCTCGAGTTCTCCCCCTAAGTGGTGATCTGTTAGCCACAGTTCTCTGCCTGTATGATGACCTGTCTCCTTGATTTCTCTCCCTGCCAGACAACCTTTCAGCCAAAGTTCTCTCCCTGCCAGACGAAACCTCAGCCACAGTTATCTCTCTGTGGGATGACCTGTCTCCTTGATTGCTCCCCCTGCCATATGAATTCTCAGCCCAAGTTCTCTCCCTGTAAGACAGCCTTGTGGATTGTGATCCTCTAGAGTGACGTACCAGTTGTCTTCGCCTTTGATCATAGCGGAAACTGCCTCGTCGAGGTTCTTGTCGCCTGAGTCGATCGCGAACAGAGCGTGCACTTTTGATGAGATAGCTGCAACCTCTGTCTATCCACGTGCAATAGATCGTGTCATAGAACCGAGCCATGGGGGACTTGAAGCACATGCTCACCAAGCAAAGAACTACCATAATCGTCAGCAGACTACCTACACGGCTGGAGGGTAAATGCCAAAATGATAAAATCTCTGAAAGAGAAAAAAATAGAGTCTGTGACAAAAACCAGATAATACAATAAAAATGTTGCTTTTCACCAAACAGGATTTACCGTCTATTATGAAAATCTCGCTTTTCCAAAAAATAGACTTACTGTCTTTTACCAAATTAGAATTTGGTAAAAGACAGCAAGTTCACATTTTCGAAAAGCGAAAATTAGAATTCTGGCAGTTGTGTTTTGGTCACCGTGGATCTACAAAGTCTGAAATGACAAAACAGCGCACACATAATTATGGATCATTTCCTTTAGAAATTACAATTATACCATCAGGTGTAAACCATATACATCACCACCACCATACCAGAAAAAATCAAACAACAGCAGAAACTGTTTGAATGACCACCCTTACGTGAGATCACCTGCCAGTAAAAACCGTTATCTGAGCCCCCTAAATGATGGTCTATAATGACAGGTGACACCTTTTGCCCTTCAAGACTCCAGCTGGGAGAGCTACTGTCTTTTAACCCATTTAACTCCAAGGCTGCATTTCCAAAATTTTGTAGGTGTTACCTAATGACTACATTACTAGTTGCAGGAGATGGCTCGACCATGATAATTCAAGGGTAGTGCCAGATTAGCTTGGTGCCACCAGGCGACAAGCTAATCTGGCACTACCCTTGAATTATCATGGTCGAGCCATCTCCTGCTGTAGGGCGCTGAGGTTAAATGGGTTAAGACTACGTTAGTCTTGCAAAAAAAGATGGCTGCTTAAAACAAGTGCTTCTGCACCATGTACCTACCAGACAACATCAGCCCAGAGGTTTCTGATATGCAGCAAATAGATGGCAACAAAAGCAATAAACCCAGGACCCCTACCCTCCCCCCCCCCCCCACCTGCTGCCCTTCACCCCCTTATTCCACAAACATAACATCGTGGGCAACAGTCTCCAGTTCTGAAGACTGAGTCGCTCCCAGAAAGCTGAATTTCAGCTCTTTTGTTCAGACGGAACAGCCCTTCAGACAGCCTGTCCCATCTGCAAGAGACATAAATTCTCATGAGCCCCTGCGTACGCAGGGGCTCATGAGAATCTATGTCTCTTGCTAGGCATGAATCATGGGGCATAGTTAGTCTATGAGTTTTTCAGTCATTTCAATTTTTCACACTGACACCCAGGCGCAAACAGGAAAAGAGATTAAGGGCTAAAGGTCAAAAACTGCATATAAACCTGTCCTGACTGCTCTATAGTTCAAGTTAAACCAGCGCTGGCCGGCTGCATCTCCTTGCTGAAAGATGACTGTGAGGTAGTGTCCAGAGCTGTTATAGAACGAGTCCTGCGGCTCATGACACAGGGAAGTCAGCAGCGAACGTAGCAATGTTGTCACTACTCCTGAAAATAAAAGAAACCATTACAACTCTATCATGTATTATTTATCATTATTCATTAAAGAGAAGAAATCAAGTTAGTTAGTTAGTTATTTGGGTTTAACGTCGAGCAGGCAACTAAGGCCATCTCACGGCGAAGAAATCAAGACTGATGAATAATGATAAGTAATATGTAATATGAATACATGTATGTATGTATGCAACTAGTCAGATTCATACCGGTACATAGTCATTCATCATACAATTTAAATAGTGGAAAAATAAACCTTTCCTTATCAATGACATACTAAAGCAGGAGGTAGATCGACCCTGATAAATCAAGGGTACAGCCTGATTAGCTTGGAGCCATCAGGCACCAAGCCAATCTGACACTACCCTTGAATTACCATGGTCCATCCATCTCCTGCAACAGATACATAGTCGTTAGGTGACACCTCCAAAATTTGGAAATGCACTTTGGGGTTAAATGAGCTAAATCAGCATTCTGATCAATCTGTAAAGCCAAACTTCCTCATTTGGGTATATTTGGGATTAATTCTCCTATTTGGGAATAATAAGATTATCATACCTGTTCAGGATGCAGCTTGACCATAATAGGTTCATTAAAGTTGTCAATTACTTATTGTGAAACCACCCTTGAACTTTCATGACTGATCACAGCCTGTGATCAGTCATGATAGTTCAAGGGTGGTGACAAGTACCGGTGTCTGTGCGGGGTTGACCCAGGTGCACTGCCAGTGGATGCAGATTATGTTCCTGAAATCTTTGTTAATCCAGCGCCTCAGCCATCCAACGAATGTGGATACAACATGGTGTAAGCAAGAGGAAGGGATCTTCATGAGCCCCCCACAGCTGCGGGGGGGGGGGGGGGGGGGGGGGGGGGGGGCTCACGAGGATCTATGTCTCTTGCACTTGGATTAGGTTTAACTCTTCTTGGCAGTAATGGTGCTTTAACTCAATTTCTTGACGTCAGGATCTGACCTCACCATCATATATACGGAGACAGTCGCTGTGTTGAGGTGGAGAAGAGGTCAACAAATGAACACTGGTCAATCCAAGCTGGACAAAATATCCTTCTGGGGCAACTATTTTCCAGCATGGCAGCTGTGGTATACCGGTGAGCCTTCACAGAAACAAAACAAACCCAAAAAAGTCTCTGTAGCTATCACCAAGGATTATGACATCATACAGTATCCCTGGCATTAGAGCCGTTGCGTGCCAAACGACCTTAACCCTTTTCATCTTGATACACTATTGCTTGAAGTAAGTTTGATAAATCAAAGTTGGTTCCAGAATAACTTGGTGCCTGAGGCACCCTTCAGCTGAAATAATGGTTGAACTATCACCATATCTGTAAGGCAGCCTTCATAGGACAATAAGCAATTTTTTTAAAAATTAAGCCTCAGTATGTAAGGGGTTAACAGAATCAAAATAATAATCAAAAAATCACTAGCCTCATGATGTAAGGGGTTAACAGAATCAAAACAATCAGAAAATCACTAGAATTACACCTAGGTACATTTTAAAACTACATGCTCTCTGAGAGAAAAAAAAAGAACCTTAAACAGAAATAAAACAATTAGAAAAGCTCTTGCTTACACATGTTCATTTTGAAAGCACATTTTCCTTACTTCTCATACTTCACAGATCATATATGCATTTTCCCCCTGTATGGTCAGAGCCTGGAAGAAGCTGCCTCCCTTCATAGCATCAGCCTCTCTAGTACTTCCGTTGGACATAACAGCAAATTAAATTGACCCATCCCCCCCCCCACCCCCCCCCCCCCCCCCATCCACCACCATTTTCTTATATATCTAAAGTTTACTGTTGGAAAAATTTCAAACAAGAAAACCTCATGAGCTCCTGCAAATGTGTGGGATCATGAGGTTAGCTATAAATCTTTGCCTCTTGCTGACCTTAGGGGGTGGGGGTTGGGGGTGGGTGGAGTGTGTTTGTGAGCACCTTTTCGCCAGGAACAGAACTATCAAAAAGCTTGATGGGGGGGTGGGGGGGGGGGGGGGGAACAGCAAGACAAAAATGAGTGGGCCTTTAGGAACACATGAAAAGATGGGCCCCTCATTTACCCCTCAGCTCAAAATGTTAAGGGTCATTTTGTGAAATTATGCGCCAATGGCACAGGGCGTACTCCAAAAATGAATTCTACATACCACTGTCCTGAGTGCCAAACATTTATATATGTCATGCAGAGTTAGCTACGTTCTACAGAAAGAAGACAGGAAAAAGAAATGTGTAGGTCAAAAACTTACCAGTGCGGTGCACCTTCAGGGTATAATGCAAGGGACGTGTTGAATGTTGTTTTCGTGATGTTAACTGATGCAAACAGATCATAATTGTAGGTACAACTTCTGTCACCCACCACTGTAAAATGAGGGACAGATTTTTTTTAATACTGAAACTTAAAACAAAACTTATTCAAGGGGATCATGTGTTTGAGCTGAGTCGTTTCATGACATAATACGATCACATATAGTCGTTTTGCATATAGTTTTAACCTTTTAGCCGGATATTTTGCCACCAGTTATAACGCTGTACGTGTCGGTAGCGTTTTAGTCGCGATGATTCCTACCTACAGGAATCATCACGACTAAAACCGCTACCGACGGCGTTTCCGAGTCGAGATGAGATGATTCTGTACTGAGGCTCAAAACTGATCATCGCAACTCACCGCTACCCGACACGCCGCAGAGGGCTAAATGAACATCCCATGCTTGTGCACCTATAGCTGAGACTCAAACGTTCAAACTTAAACCCGGCTCATCATTTGGAAGACGAAGAAAACACACTGAGATGCGGCAGTGTGTATGCGCGCTGGGACTGACGGAGGCCGAGAGAGAAACTAAACCAATTTTTTTTTTTTTTTTTTTACCTATCAGAATGTTCAGATATGTGATGAGTATCTTCAGACTGCCGCCAACCATATTCCAGCCTCAAGCGAGCGTCCATTTTGCGGTAGTTCTCTGTGCCTGATGTAAAGTCTGCACGTTTGAAGACGACGATAACGAAAGTTGATCCATTTGGTTTTGCCGGTTGGTCGCCTGCCTTATCGAACTGATTAGGAACTTACCATTTGACAATTATGGTGGCCGCGGTGGTTCAATGGTATATTCCGGGACGGCAAATTAATGTGCTTGAAATTCGGACATATTGATCATTTGAATGCGGCAAGTCAATCACGTCACACAGCCGCACTGGCAGCGTCATTACTGAAGGCGCGTCGGCGCGGTCCGTCTGTAGTTGGCCATTTTGTGCAGTACAAACAGTGGACACTAGTACTACCGCGAACTTAATTCAGTCGTAGGTCCCATCGCCACCAGAGTCCCTGAAATTTCAGGGAAACATGATACCCCCTGACCCCGGGGTGAGGTCGGAAACCTCATCAAGCCGATGTGAGCGCTCGTGTTTATGTTTCATGTCACTCGCAACAAGTATGATGTTCCCCTGTCAGATTATTTCAACTACACTTGACATAGATCCCCATGCACCTTCACAGGCTGAGTCAGCTTAAGAGAATCTGTGCGTCGTTTTGCGGCCCTATTTACATCCGCATAAAGTAGCCGCTCCCCTAAATGAGCGAATCATCTTGCGGTCGTATTTACATATCCAGAAACCCCCCGTCTACAAGAGGCATAGATTATCATGTGCAAAAGGTTGTTGAAGATCATACAGCTTCTTGCAGAGATCGACCCTGTGTTCATTCTACGGCCAAGAGGGGATATTTCCGAAAGCGTACGAATACATGCGGACGAGAAGGTGCACAGTTGCCTAATACATAAAACTATGTGTGGACGTCAGTATATAATTCTGAAACGTATGCGGTGCACATTTCATTTCTGCAGTTGCTGGAGATATAATTTCAAAAATCAGCTGCGAATTTTCTTAGTTTTTTGTCATATTGTGTGTCGTATTCGGATACTTGATATCGCTTCACAAGTCTAAGATGGGCCTCCGCCAAATTTGCGGCCGTCGCCAACGTGAACTCAGATTTTACTCCGTAAGGCGGCATCCTGGATACCGTGCACCCCCCCCCCCTCCCCCAACCCCACCCTACCCCCAAGTACTCAATAAGATGGGTTTCAAAGTGTACCTTAGTATGTCCTGAGAGGTTTAAAACAGTTTCCCCTAAAATCCTTAGCAACACTGACACCAGAGATATAGCCGATAGCGCAATTCACTTTTTTCGAAGATGTTACAATGAGGTTGAGAAACATTTTCCTCTAAATAAATCAAAATTCATTCCGGAAGCCCAAATCAGGCAATATTATGTTAAGGAACACCTTCTACGTTCTCTGCAAAAAACCAAACAAACAAACAAACAAACAGAATGAAAAAATATTGAATCTCTGGCTCAGAGTGAAGGTATTCACTTGTGCACCCAGTAAACGGCCATTTCCGTGAAATCGCAAAAAAAAAAAAAAAAAAAAAAAAAAAGAAGAAGAAGACAAAAGTATGTGCCTTCAGACATTTTCTATAGCACTGGCAGTCCATTTTTAGGTTTACATCATTAAAACAGCATGTCACAATTATTATAAATTTGACTAGGTGATGGTGTGATCACTGTGAGTGCCACAGTGGTTGATTTTGAATCCCTACCCCCAAGTTGTAAAAATACACAAATTTAATTAGAAAAAAATTACTAAAGTTATTCCATTTCAATTTGACCTCTCTTTATGTATTAAGTTTCAATAATGTGAGCATAAAGTGCAAGAAAATAAGGAAAGTCGGTATCCTTTACGGTACATTCGTGGTGAATGATATTTTTTTCTCATTTAAAATTGCCGAATTGGGAAACTTACGTTGTTTCCGCTGTCCTCAGAAATTTTGTATTCAACTGATAGCTTTGTTGTTTGGTTGTTGTTGTTTTTTTTTTTTGTTTTTGTTTTTTGTTTTTAGGTTTTATTGGTTAGGCTAGAGTACCACAGATACTAACAACCTGATTTTATGATGCTGTGATGCATTTAGGGGCCACAGTGGCTGAATCTGCTGCCCTACACCAATTTTACCAGTACGCAAAGAAACGCAAAATGATCATAAAAATTGCTTACGTCATACTCCTCTGTTTAATTTTTTTTTTTTTTTTTTTTTTTTTTTTTTGCGAGTTCGCGGAAATGGCCATTTACTGGGTGTACAAATACCTTCACTCTGAGCCAGAGATTCAATATTTTTTCATTCTGTTTTCTGCAGATAAGGTGTGCCGAAACATAATATTGACTGATTTGGGCTTCTGGAATGAATTCTGATTAATTTAGCGGAAGATGTTTCTCAACCTCATTTTAGCATCCGCGAAGAGCGTGAATGGGGGTACCCTTGCGCCATCGGCTATATCTCTGGTGAGTGCCTAAGGATTTTAGGGGATGGCTTAAACATCTCATGACATACTAAGGTATACTTTGAAACTCATCTTATTGAGTACTGGGGTGTGTGTGTGTGGGGGGGGGGGGGGGCGGTCGCACTGTAGACCGGGACAGCTTTTGGACTATTTGTAGAAGGAACTTTTTAGGACGTGTCGCTGTGGGGCGAATTTAATAGCATGTCCATGATGTCAAAGGCGGGCAGGCTAAACCTCTAACAATTGAAGTTACAAGATAAAAATTACATCATGTCAAGTTACGCTAACCTCGCTGCTGAACGTACATTTGGTGCGAAGCGCCGTATGTTGATTGATTGTACATTGCTTAACGTCCCGACAGCAACAAGACTTTCTTAGGACGTGAGAAGCGCCGTATGTGCGTATGTGTGTGCGTATGTATATATGTGTGTATGTGTGTGTGTGTGTGTGTGTGTGTGTGTGTGTGTGTGTGTGTGTGTGTGTGTGTGTGTGTGTGTATGTATGTATGTATGTGTGTATGTATAGGCATGTGGCAGATCCTGGAGCGACTTGGCTGTCCCCCAAAGTTTCTCAGCATGATCGTCCAGCTCCACGAGGACTAGCAAGGCCAGGTCAGACTCAACAGTGACCTCTCAGAACCATTTCCCATTCTCAACGGCGTGAAGCAGGGCTGCTTGCTGGCACCGACCCTCTTTACCATCTTCTTTAGCATGATGTTGAAGCAGGCCACAGTGGACCTGGCCGATGACGACGCAGTGTACATCAGGTATCGTCTCAATGGCAGCCTGTTCAACCTCAGACGACTGCAGGCCCACACCAAAACCCTAGACCGACTGATTCGTGAGCTGTTCTTTACTGATGACGCTGCCCTCGTTGCACACACAGAGAGAGCCTTGCAGCGCATCACGTCCTGCTTCGCAGATGCTGCCCAGCTCTTTGGACTTTAGGTCAGTCTGAAAAAGACATAGGTCCTTCATCAGCCTGCACCCAAGGAAGAGCATCACCCTCCCCACATCACCATCCGCGAGTCCGAACTGAAGTCTGTACACCAGTTTACCTACCTTGGCTGAATCACCACGTCAGACGCCAAGCTGGACAAGGAGCTGGACAACAGGCTGGCAAAAGCGAACAGTGCTTTCGGGCGACTATTCAAGTGGGTATGGCACAATCAACAGCTGAAAAAAGGCACCAAGATCAGCGTGTACAGAGCTGTTGTCCTCACCACCCTGCTATATGTTTCCGAGTCGTGGGCCTTCTACCGCAGCCAACTACGACTCCTCGAACGCTTTCACCAGCGCTGCCTGCGTAACATCCTCGGCATTCACTGGAGTGACTATGTCACCAACGTCGAGGTCCTTGAACAGGCGGAAACTGTGAGCATCGAGGCTTTGCTGCTGCGGACCCAGCTTCGCTGGGCGGGGCACGTCTCCAGGATGGAGGATTATCGCCTACCCAAGATCACTCTGTTCGGTGAGCTAGTCGTCACTGGACACCGAGACAGAGGGGCACCAAAGAAGAGATACAAAAGATACGGTCTCAAGAAGTCACTTAGTGCCTGCCAAATCGACCACCGCCAGTGGTCTTTGCTTGCTGCAGACCGCGACACCTGGCGCTCCACCATTTACAAGGCAGCCGTCTCCTTTGAGGACTCTCGCAGAGCTAGCCTTAAGGACAAGCGGCTCAGGAGAAAAAAAAAGAGTTGTCGAAACTCAGAACCCTGACCAGACATTCCCCTGCAGCCACTGCGGTCGAACCTGCCTGTCCCGGATTGGCCTCACGAACATGCCTGCAGACGACGTGGGCAACCCCTATAGAATCTTCGTTCGCGAAGTCAAGCCAAGAGAGATGTGTGTGTGTGTGTGCGTATGTATGTAAACAAGATAATCTCCAATATTTGTACACACAAGCTTGAACTTGGCGAACTACTTTCTAAAGTGGGTGGATAAAAGACAGCCTCCGAGCATATTGTAATTGAATGTCTCATTGAAGACATGAACTACCGCTTATAGGAAGTCGGTTGACCCAGATTGAGTCCATAATTTTTGTAATATTTACTTGACCTTTTGCATATAGCTAGTTTGGAGAAGGACATTGCATGAGTTTGTTAGCCAGCTTTGTATCCTCTCAACTTCTTTAGTAAAAATTTTTTTTTTCAGAAAAAAAATTAAAACGGTAAAAATCCTTGACTTCTAGAGAAAGTCAGACAGTGGCGGCGACGTAAAAGAGGCAACTCCGTCACCATGCAGACACTGATATAATACTCTAAATAATTATGATGTCATTCTCTCTTGGAGATGTTTGGAGCGCGCACGCACTAACACGAACACACACACATCGACGCGCTTTGAGAGCATGCAGTTGACCCGCGTACTTAGTATATCATGTTAGTAGGTAAAGTCAACCTGCGTTCACACAAATTATAGCAAGACTGAAATTGTACCGTGAAGTTCTAGTGTTGTCAGCATTTTCTCAACTCATATCACGTAAAATATAAAATTACTTAAAAACTAAAACTTACATCATGACAAATGACGTTTGACAAATCAGTGACGCGTATGTCCTGCGCTCCTTACAGAACTCACTGACGCATTGGAAGATCTGAAGGACTTTTTCAATAGGAGATAATTCAACATCAGAATCAGGTCAAAGACAAAAGGTAGAGACCATTGACAGCAAGGACAGCTCTCATCAGTGAGTGATGAGTGAATTAGAACTCGCCGAAAATATCAGTCCCACCAGTCAGTCCCTCAGCTTACCTCCCATCATAGCTCTTCGTGTATATGAGCTTCACTGAGAAACATGCACCTTCCTCTAAACTTGATAACGCCGGAATTCATTCCGCCACGCGCCAAAGTCAGCCACGACGGCCATTTGTCACAGTGTCACCACAAACCAGTTTAGCCCCAAAGCCGCCCTAGAGCAGGAAATGTATTGACCATGAGTCAAGCCGGCCCGGCCTGGTCACGTAGTCAGTGCCAGACTTAGCTTGCGGAAGGCGCGGGCCAAGCCGGCTAATCCGGCTGGCTCAGTCGTGACCCTTCATGGTCAGTCGGCCGTCTCCAGTGTACATGGTTTGATAACACCTCCGATTTGGGACTGAAATGCGGCTGTGGGGTTAAATGGGTTCAGGCACACCTTCTGCATGCTCTACGCACGAACACTAAACACCCCCACCCCACCCCCACCCCCACCCCCGGCCAAAAAAAAAAAAAAAAAAAAAAAAAAAAAACCATGAGAAGTCGGAGAGTTGAATCCACCCCAAAACCAAAGAAAATTTAATCTCTGAATATTGCTATTCAGGCGAAGATTGTTTATTCAGTGCATTGCCGCGAAACTTGAGGTGACTGCCGTGCACAGAGCTACGTGACCAGATAGCCCGACTCACACACACGCGGCCGCACAAGGCGCGCGCGCGCGCACACACACACACACACACACACACACACACACACACACACACACACACACACACACACACACACCGGCCCGGCGCGGCATACACGGCACACCCAAACTGAAACAAATGACTGAGATCTGTTCAGCTTTCTTTATCTGTGTCAGTAACAACTCTATAATTTCAGCGGTACTGAGATGGAAGGAGTTTATCAGCTGTTGTAATTTGTACTGCAACATGCAACATCACAATGAAATAAGTCAACATGACCTCAAAAACAGGAATTAATACAATACTACACTGATGTTGATTTTGTGTATAATACAAGTCATTATTTACTCAATGATGATTAGCAATAACATGAAGAAAATATCCAACACTGTGTTGACTATAACGTCAGTTGCCTTATTTGCCTTCACTAGCCAAAGAGGATCTAATCGTTTGTCTGTCCAGTGGTGAGTAACTCTCTTTGGTACGCTGTAACTTAAGTGAAGCCGACGATCTGCCTGCACAGGGGTTGGATTATTATTATTATTATTATTATTATTATTATTATTATTATTATTATTATTATTATTATTATTATATTAGTTAATATATGTATAATTATGTAACCTCTCTCTCTCTCTCGGCAGATTTGAAAAATGGCATTGCCTCTGGCATTGGATTCATTGATTTCTCTCTCTCTCTCTCTCTCTCTCTCTCTCTCTCTCTCTCTCTCTCTCTCTCTCTCTCTCTCTCTCTCTCTCTCTCTCTCTCTCTCTCTCTCTCTCTCTCTCTCTCTCTAAATTAAAGCCGGGGATAATGCCTGGATGACGGCAAGTTACTCAGATAATAATACAGGTTTAGCACCTTTATAACAAGGGACATAACTGGCATTTGTCTATCGTTGAGTAATTTCCGTTAATACATATAAACAGACACAAATGCCTTTTAACAGTCGGTAAAAAAGGGGGGGGGGGGGGAACCTGGTGATTTAACTCATTTAGGGCATCCCACATCAACAGCCGTGAAAGTGTTGCACAGCGTTGCCGCTATCCAACACTTTCACATCTGTTGATGCGGACGCCTTGAGTGAGCTAATTAATCTTCGATGAGTAAAAGGCAACAGCAATAAGCGTCAGTTATATCACATTCAGTCATACCAAAAAAAGTTGACTGGCGAAGGTGTTTCAAGTTCAGGTTGATTTTCTTTTAAAAACTGAGTCATTCAAGGGGCACCTGACCGCATCAATAGCTGTGGAAGTGTCCTATAGCTTTGTCGCTAGCAAAGCTAAACGACACTTCTGCATCTATCGATGCTTGGGCGCCTTAAATTAAATGACAATGAATAGGCCTGCCCTTCAGCTCAGTACAAAGAAATGGAGCGTAACTGATACGATCGAGTTGTTTACCACAAAATAAAACACGAGTGAATTCAGATTTTGCCGTAGCACATGACGACATCAGACAATAATCCAATATGCAAAATACTTTCCAGGGGCCGATATCGACCGCAGCCGTGGGCTCGCGCACAGTCGCGGGCCCACAGCGGCCGACGTCGGCCCGCCGAGGACCTCTGCTTACTGGGATGATACTGTCACCTATCACAGTTTGAAGGAAGACCCTAAAACAAAAAATGTGTGTGTGTGTGTGTGTGCGCGCGCGCGCGCGTGCGATGTGTGTGTGTGTGTGTGTGTGTGTGTGTGTGTGTGTGTGTGTGTGTGTGTGTGTGTGTGTGTGTGTGTGTGTGTGTGTGTGTACAATGGCTGAAGGTCACTGGTGGCTGTTACTTTGATGTCTTCAGACAGTGCAAAAGGTCTTGGCGGTTTAACTTCGGTATGAGGGCGTTCTGCACTTTGGTTTTAGTCTATTTCAGGGCTTGGAAATACGAAACTCATAGCTAAAAGCCGTGCAACTGACTGCCGCCAAGCGTGTAAAATGCAAACTGACAGGCCGATCTTTAAGAAACCCAACTCAGTCAAAACGGAAAAAAAGGACAATTAAACACAATGTATTACATCTTCGGGTTTTATGTATATTTGTCAGTGCAGCTCAGTGGAGGGGCTTATGAGTAATACGCCTCTTGCAGATGGAGCGGCGGGCCGCCTTGGGCAAAATGCACGGCCAATGGTTGAAGTCATCTACAGTTCTGACATATTTCTAACCTCCATCTAATTTAGTTAAACCCCTTCGCTGCCAATGATCACTGATTTCGTGTCTGAAACCACTGCAAAACTGACCGACATTCGTGTGAAGAACTGAGTGAAACTGGGGCCAAAAGTATGGGCACAAAGGACACTGACAGGACGAACCGACAAGACTGAGACATAAATCTTCACTGAGCCCCGGCCGCGACTGCGGAGGCTCTTGAGGATTTATGTCTCTTGCAGATCGCGTTCGCCTAGCCCCAACCGAGTTAAGGGTTTCACAACCTCAGTCAATTATGTGGTGTTCCCCACTCCCTTTCAAGACGACACCAAGAAACCGAAAACTATGACCATGAGCATCGTGAAGACAGCAGCAGGCACGCCATAAAGGGGAGCTACCCCGTTGTCCCCAGTCTCGTACGAGTAGTCCCCCGTGACGGCATCACACCTGGGGGCGGGGACGAGAGTACGGGGGCAGGATATGGGGCTCATGTCCTTGAAGATGTTGACGTACAGTTGACTTGTGCGACATCCACACTCGTACATAATTTCTCGCAGGCATTCCGTCGCAAAGCGCCACCCCCTGTTGAAAAAGACCCCCCAAAAGTTAACCCATTTCAGTAACCCCACAGCCGCAGTTCTCAGTCAGAGTCCCCAATTTTGAAGGAGGTGTCACTCAGTGACGCCGGCTAACGACTGTGTACAATTTGCATAAATTGGATTATCCATGATAATTCAAGGGTAGTGCCAGATTAGCTTGGCGCCATCAGGCGCCAAGCTAATCTCAGTGGCACTACCCTTGAATTATCATGTCACGGTCATGGTCGGTCCGGCATCTCCTGCTCAGTGTAGTGCCGCGTCATTAGGTGTAAGTCGGTTTAAAGCGACCTGCTCCAGGGCGGACTTTGACTGCTACAAATTATCGAGTCAATGGATTTTCGATGCTATGGCCATTCAGATGACAGCCTTTATTGACAGTTGACACTTTTTGCCCTTCAAGACTTCTCAGTCTTGAGAGAGCACTTACATACACAAAAAAAATTAACTTGTTCTGGTGAAAATCAGTGGCGGTTGATCAAAAACAGGTTCTGTTGAGCCGCTTAGTATTGACGGTTTCATCTTCCCAAATGCGAGCACACGATGCATAAAGGTAACTCTAGATAGTCAGCATTTCGCAACTGTGGAAATCCTTGAGGATCCGGCTATGCCAGGCAGTGTTTTTCGTGCTCTTTCGTCACAAAGGTTCCTTCCACAGTGACACAACTTACCAGCACATCGCCTTGCCGGTTTCCATCTCCTCGTCTCTGTAGAGCTCGGATTTCCGACGAGTGCACTCCCTAAGCATTTTGGCAGCGGCACATGTGAAGTTGATATCTGAATTGAACAGAAAAACAATATAATATTTTTTTTCGCTTTGATTTAACTCCTGCAGTGCACGAACACCGCGTGCAACACCAAAATGCGAGAGGCATAGATCCTCATGAGCTCCCGCAGTTGCGGGGGCTCATGTGGATCAATGCCTCTTGGTTGGTGACCCCACTTCGTACCCATAGTCCTACTCATTCAGTATTGATGATGTTCTTTGGCTTTGAATTAACAAAGTTATTAGAAACATAATTTGCGATCGTGCCGCAAGGTAAGGCCGGGTTAAACATTGTTATTGCCAAGCGCTCGCGGATTTTATTTTGCAACTTGCGCTAGTCTGTGGTTGTCTTTCCTGTAATTTGCGGTCCGGCAAAAGTTTGACTTCTTAGGCCGAGGTAAGTCCCTTGAGTAACTCCCCAACGTGAAGCAAATGACCGACAGCATAGAAGTCACTCAGCGGCCGGGGCAGGTAATGCGAGCACTACATTATACAATACATGCGTCTGTATTAAGTTAGTTATAAGAACCTCTTTCATTAATTAAGATTTTCAGTCTAAACACTCATTAACATATTTTTTTATTTTATTTAGATATATACCGTTATATTTTTATTTGATTGCTTGATTTTTATTAAGCCGCGCCGGCCCCCCTTTACGGTACTTCGTGGTGAATGATAACTTTTTCCCATTTAAAATTGCCGAATTGGGAAACGTACGTTGTTTCCGGTGCCCTCAGAAATTTTGTATACAACCGATAGGTCTTTGTTAGGTTTTATTGGTTAGGATAGAGTACCACAGTTACTTCCAACCTGATTTTGTGATGCTATGATGCATTTAGGGGCCACAGTGGCTGAATCTGCTGCCCTACCCCCATTTTAACAGTACGCAAAGTAACGCAAAATAATCATAAAAATTGCTTACGTCATACTCCTCTGTTTAAATATTTTTTGTTGCCAGTTTTGTTTTGTTTTTTTAAGTATGCATATTGAGCATAACAAGTTGTGATCATTTCATTAATTTCAATGTAACCCATCAATTTAATTGTAACTATTTTTAACTGGCTGGTCTTTTAGGTGATATTTTACCTAGCGTAAGGCGGGTCTAGTAAGGTCTCCCCTTTCCCTTTCATTTATTTTCATCTAGAAATGTGTAAATATGAATGCGTAATAAAGTTTCATGGTTCCTAATAGCCAAAACAATGTTATCAAAATACTTAGTTTCCACATGTCGACCACGAGATCTCCACTTCCACCTTCTGCAACGTTCAATTTTTTTATGGCCGTCTTTAAATCTTATATTGTTCTGGCTGCCAATAAGTGAGCTGTCAAGAGCTAGGCAGCATGTTTTCAGAGTTTGGTGTATAGGGGCGTGTCTTCTGGTCAGAACTGCCAGCAGACTGCTTCTGTGTATGGACATGTTTGGAGAATGTGCTAAGGAGACTGATTTTCTATGCCAAATTCGCATAGGGCTGTTTCCGCATGACCCTATCTCACGTGGTGAGTCCAGCAGGGTCCTTACGGTCTGTGAACATTTGTGAAAGTTGTTAAAAAAATGACAAGGCTTTTTCAGGGCCCTGGAAAGTCTGTCAATTTCAGTCATTTTCCTTAAAGTCTGTGAAAGTTTGTACAAAATGACAACGTGCTGGCAGACTTTTGTCTACTTCTTCTTTTTTTTTCTCCCCCAATTTGTGACTATTCCATTGCGAACGATCATGCTGACACTTGTTGCAAGTGATCTATATTTAGCTCTGATCATAAAGTGACTGCATGGCCTTTCTGCCGAACATTCTGATTGGTTGTTTACGCTTCTACCGAAGTCCGCCATTCGCTAAGCGTTCTTTTATTTTGATATCTCTTCATGCATTAGGCACGGAAGCTTCAAATAATTGCTGATACAGAGTGATCTGATTAAAGTGTGTAAACCTTCAGGCTTCATTTTGGGTTTGTGAAACGTTCCTGCTTTTCTGTATGGACCCAGTCCAGAGTAATCAGTGCATAGATGAAAGATGGTTGCCTGGCTCTCCCTGTTCAGCTTGTTGATGTCATCTGCCCACGGGCTGCAGCCGCCATTCTGCTGTTGCCAATCACTTTGTTGTTGTAGTGTCTCCATTCCCAGCTAGTCCAGAATGCACTGGAATCCACTGCAGCACTATTTTGTGGACAAGGCATCCTGTCTATCTCGAAGCTTCCTGGTGAGATCAGTGGATCAAGCTGCTGCCTTTCCCTAGCTAGTGCTCTGCTGCTGTGTCGAGCACCTGCAGATCTGTACGATAGTTGGAGCTGCTGCCACCAGCTGGTAAGGAGAGGGAGGTAGTAGTGCGGTCAACACAACAGATGTACACACCACTTCCTTCATTCCGCACGGCATCTTGTGTGGTATCACAGCTGCTGTGAGGGTAGCGCTTGTGCACAACCTCCAGCAAGATGGCTTTGTGCAGTGCCGCGACCTTTGGCAAAGAGTCCTGGAACATTGTTTTGTTGTCTTGAAGGCTCTTTCGAGATGTCCAGGTATCTGAAGGGAGCTGTTCACACATCTTTGGGCTTGGTTCCAGGACGTCAGTGTTAGCCCTTTGCAGGACCTTCAGTTGGCGGTTCAGATTTGGGCGGTTCAGATTTGGACATTTCTGACGGTTCTTGGTCTGCTCCTGTAGTCTCTCATGCTGTCGGTGTTTAGTAAATTTCTTCATCGTGTGTGCTGTTCTGCATTCCAGTGGCTCCAATGTCCTCCATTTCCTAAATTGGGGTGCTCCAGATGGCTCTAAGAATGTCACTGCATCATGAGAATGACCCATGTTCTGCATCTTGTCAAGCCTGGCTTTTGGGGTTTTGCAGGCAGTGTTTCATGTTGTCGATGTATCTTGGTACCGCACAACTGGTCTGACTGAGCAGGTGTTTGCTTGTGCCAGGATGCTGTAATTTGCGCCAATGTGGTCCCCACCAGTTTCTTCATCAGAGACTTTTTTTTTTTTTTTTTTTGCAGCTCTAGCTTCCATGGCTTCAATGTGAGGCCTCCACGTGAATCCAGTAATTTATTTGTTGGCCTGTCTGTCTTTGGTACTCGAAGGTCTCCAGTTTTGAGGTGACCTCTTCCGTCTGATTGAAAGAGATGGTCTAGCTCAGTTTGAGTGGCCTCTTTCAGTCCAGCTGCTGACTCTATTGGCAGCATCCTGGATTCTGGAGGATGCTATTTCTTTATGTTTTCTGGAGGATGCTATTTCTTTATGTTCTGCTGCGCTCCACACTGCAAAGTCATCCGCATGGAGGATGTTCGAGACGAACCTTGGTACTGATGTCATTAATGTAGACCAAAAACAGCATCAGACACAACATCTCCCTGAGGTACACCTTCCCCGAGTTTGACAAGAGTGCTGAATGTGCAGACGATAGAAGCTTCAGCGGCAGCCCCTGTTAAGCATGCCTTAAATAAAAAGAATTACAATTAAATTGATGGGTCACATTGAAATTAATGAAATTATCACAAATGTTTATGTTCAATATGCATATTTTGTTAAGAAAACTGGCAACAAACATATTTAATCAGAGGAGCAATTGTTATGATCATTTTTCGTTCCTTTGCGTACAGGTAAAATGGGGGTAGGGCAGCAGATTCAGCCACTGTGGCCCCTAAATGCATCACAGCATCATAAAATCAGGTTGGGAGTAACTGTGGTACTCTTTCCTAAACAATAAAACCTAATAAAGACCTATCAGTTGTATACAAAATTTCTGAGGGCATCGGAAACAACGTACGTTTCCCAATTCGGCAATTTTAAATGGGAAAAAGCTATCATTCACTACGAACATACCGTAAAGGATGCCGACTTTCCTTATTTTCTTGCACTTTATGCTCACATTATTGAAACTTAATAGGTAAAGAGAGGTCAAAATAAAATGGAATAACTTAAGCAATTTTTTCTAATTAATTTTGTGTATTTTTACAACTTGGGGGTAGGGATACAAAATCAACCACTGTGGCACTCACAGTAATCACAGCATCACATAGTCAAGTTTATAATAATTGTGACATCCTGTTTTAATGATGTAAACCTGAAAATGGACTGTCAGTGCTATAGAAAATGTCTGAAGGCATCCGACACATTATTTTTGTCTTTTTTTGCGATTTCGTGGAAATGGTCGTTTACTGGGTGCACAAATACCTTCAATGTGAGCCAGAGATTCAATATTTTTTTCATTCTGTTTTTGCAGAGGATGCAGAAGGTGTGCCTTGACATAATATTGCCTGATTTGGGTTTCTGGAATGAATTCTGATTTATTTAGAGGAAAATGTTTCTCAACCTCATTTTAGCACCTGCAAAGAGCGTGAATGGGGGTACCCTTGCGCCATCGGCTATATCTCTGGTGTGTTCCTAAGGATTTTCGGGGAACATGGCTTAAACATCTCAGGACATACTAAGGAACACTTTGAAACCCATCTTATTGAGTACTGGGGGGGGGGGGGGGGGGGTGCACGGTAGACCTTCCTAGCTTATGGACTAAATGACATCATTGTTATACTGAATTATGTAGTCATCAAAACTCATTGATCAGCGTAACTACATTTCTTTGTCTGTCTAAAAAGTTTGGCTTGATATTGAACTGCGCCGTCACAACCCAGTAAGCGGCAGCAAATGTCCTCGGACCCACGACGGCTACGTTGGGCCCGCGCACGGCTGTGCGCGGGCCCACCTGTGGCCGCCGTGGGCCCGAAGACATTTTTTTTTGTTTTTGTTCTGGTGAATAATACCGATCGAATTTGAAAGTTATGTACTTATTATAATACTGACTTATCTACTACAATCATGCTAAACTCATTAAATGGAAGTGCGTCGTTGATTTTTATCAGAAACCAATGATAAACGACACAATTAGGGGGGGAAAAAAAGCCGAGCTATCAGGGGCGGCGTCGGTTCGATGGGACTTCATTGGTGAACTTAGTTCTGTTTGTGGTTTCAGTTGGGTTCTACTATGATAGGACTTTGGTTTTACGAAAATTGTAGATCTGATTGTGTGTAGGTCAGAATTAATTCATTGAAAATTAAAACAATATGCATGATTATGTAGCTGCATCGTTTGCATGTCAGTGTTTCCATGGCTTGGAGACTAAATCATCTGTCGAATTGTCCACTTTGAGAATTTGTCAATTCTGAGAAATAATACAAGTTTTTTTTTCTGTTGTAAATTCTGAATCTCCAGTTATCCGGGCACTAAACATTGCGGTCGTTTTTGATTATCTTAGGCTAAATCAATACTGACGAATATATAACCACTTAAAATTGACATATACGAGAATGTACTGTAATCTGTACAAGTGATCTGCAAATCATTCAAGGTGCCAATCACAGGAACCAAACATATGGAACATTTGGTGGAATTTTCAGTAGTACTGTATGAAGGTTTTGAGCCATATCAAGACTTAACAAGTGGGAGGTAACCAAACATACATATATATTTTAGAACTCACGATCTGTGAGTATCGAACAGACTAAATTTTCACTAAGCAGAACATTTGATGAAGTCCAATGAAAATTATAAAACTGCAGTCAGTACTTCTACAGGAACAAAATCAGAGCGTTATACACTGAAACTGCGAAATGACACCACTTGATATATTATAAGTTATTGGTCGAAGGGGTTCGCTACACGGACCTTTGTAGGCCTGAGGGAGGTAAAAGGAATCATTGTACCCCGAAAGCCGATGGCCTCAGGGGTACAATGATTCCTTTGACCTCCCGAAGGCCTACAAGGGTCCGTGTAGCAAACCCCTCCGACCAATAACGTATTTGTTTTCATTCCTCCACTATTTTCGTAAACGAAATCAAGAAGACATCTTGCGACCTGGATCACGCCAGACATGACTGACGTCAAAGGAATATACATAACAGACTTATGACGTAATTTAAAATATGTCATGACGTTGCCGTCCCCAGTACTGAGTGTGCTTGTTGTTTCGAACAACACTAAGTAACTTTGTACTTTAGAACGTTTGGCGATCTTTTATAGAACAAAACTGCCAAGATGCGCCAAAACGTCCGCCATTTTTCGCTACAGGGATTTTTATATCACGGTCACATGGTACGGTTTGCGCTAAAGTGACTGGTCGTGTGACGTAGGGAGGAAAACATATATATATATATATATATATATATATATATATATATATATATATATATATATATATATATATATATATATATATATATATATATATATATATATATATATATATATATATATATATATATATATATATATATATATATATATATCAAGCAGGTCAGTCCAATATCTGTTTGGGAATATTATATTCATGCAATTCATGCACTAGCCTCCCCTCTCGGCCTCTCGCGGGGAGGACTGGGTATTCTCCAGCGGATTGCGGGGCGCCTAGGGGTCCCTATTGCTCTATGCAGTAGGTGTTCAGTGGAAGGCTTAAAATGATAGGTCTGTCATTCCTTCTCTCCCACTAGCCCTCTCTTTCTAGATCTAGTGAGCGATCAGTAACAAAAAAGACAGCTGATGTCCTGATGACACAATATAAGCTTACCGCCAGCCTGGAATTCCACGGCATTAGTACAGCAGAGCATTCTCAGAATTAAAATGAAAAATTACGTCCCTTCAAACTAATCTGATTGAGTGCACTTTTGGCTTTGGGCGACGCCTTTGTTTAAAGTAAAGAATATATAGTACAAATGTGGTCTAGGCACACATTCAGAATGTACACTTTGACCCACTGTTGATGTCTGGGGGCACCCATGTCACTAAATAGCATGCATCCCACCCCCTCCCCACCCCATTCCCCTCCCCCATCCCCCCTCCACACACACACACTCACCCTCCACCCCTCCCCCTCCCCCCACCTCCCTCCCACCCACCCACCCCCCCACCCCCCCACCCACCCCAACCCACCCCCTAAAAAAAACACAAACCCCCCCCCCCCCCCCCAAAAAAAAAAAAAAAAAAAAAAAAACCGAGAGTCTGAACTTGAAATTAAGAATTCAGTCTGTATATAAACTGTCTTTTCTTGCCACTAAGTAGTCCACCAGGTTGTCTGACGATTATTCTGATCATTTCAATTTCAATTATTCTGATCATTTCAAGCTTATGTTGATCATATGACATCAATCACATGCATATCATCATCAGTTTCACGTTCGTATTTTCGTTTTACGTGGAGACACTTTTGTAATAAAACACACACACACACACACACACACACACACACACACACACACACACACACACACACACACACACACACACACATACACACACACACACACATACACACACACACATACACACACACACACACACACACACACATGGTTTGCACACCACCACCACTTACTTGTTATAATTTTTTTTTTTTAAAAGGAAAAAGCATGAGTGTGTGAACTTGACATTTTAAGTTCAGTCTGATGTAACTAGGAAAACAGCTTGTCTGCATATAATTCTGATCATTTCAATTTTAATTATTCTGATAATTTCAGGCCTATTTTTGATCATATCAAATCAAGCAAATGCATATCATCATCGGTTTTCACTTTCATTTTTTCGTTTTACACAGGCACACGTTTGCATTCAAACACGTACACACACACTGGTGACTTGTGATACACTTCATGCACCCACTGCAATTGCTCTTCACCAAAATGCAATCTGAGGTTGGAAATGCACTGGCAGAAGGAAAAGTTATACGCTTGACGACCATCCGCACCTCAGAAAACGGCGGCCACCCAACTGCAAGAGGTATAGATCCTCATGAGCCCCCGCAGTTGCGGGGGCTCATGAGGATGTATACCTCTTGCGGACATCACTTTTAATCCATGTTTCTGTGACATCTAGGGCTTTTGGTGTTGAATCAACAAAGACTGCAGAAACACAGGCTGCGTCACCTGGCACTGAATGGTTACCACGCTCATAAAGTTATGTTCAGTGCAATGAGGTGCCTGGTTTTTTCTACAAGCAGGAAGTGCCACTTGAACCCAGCAAGATGGAAATCATGCTTAATACTTCACCTACAATACTGGTCTGTTTTTGCACAGAAAACTGTCATCAAAATTTAGAATTGTCATATACAACTGAGCTCATTTCAACCTTCTCTCTCTAGTCAATATTTCCATAACAGTTCGGCACGCTGGCATTTTGCTTTTCAAATTAACTTGTGATAAGTTTTATCGAACATTGTGAAATGGTCCAATTTTAAAATGGCCTAATGTAATACAGTTATAATTAGAATTTATCAAATGTTCTGTCTTTATATATCAGATCACAGATTTTTCTTAATGTGTATGTTTCGCAAATGGTTCGGTCTTCACATGGGTCCATCATTATACCATTTAAAATCTATTCACATATGATTAGTGTTATTTAGGTCTGTGGGGCACACTGGGAACGACCTACCCTTGTCACAGTTCATTAAAAAACGGATCAACCTTTAAATGTATTGATTACCCTTTATGTTCTTAATTATAAATAGATAAGAAACTCGCGTTAATTAGTTACATTTAATTCTCAAAAACGACGAATTCGGAAATGGACTAATCTCTAAATAGCTTAATCTCCAAACCCATTAACCGAACCAACATAATTATTCTCCTCACATGAATTGCCTGAAAAGTTGTTAAATGGCTCAATCTTCAAATGGCTGTAACTTCTGTTTGGTCATTTTTACAATCTTCGTAAAGCCGACGATTCCTAAAATGTCGCCATTTTTATGACTCGACAGTATATTTGACATCAACCCTTTCTGACTAACTGAGCGGTGAATAAAGCGACTTACAACGTCTGGCAGCGTAGTCGCAGAGATCATCAACGACAGTCTGGATGCTGCTGAGGGTAGGGATACTGTCCGAGACTTCGGGAGGCAAATATGTTTTACTTGCTTGCATGGCACACGCCAACATCCGCATGTACTTTTGTTTATCTCTGCAACAGCCGGGCAGAAGAAAAGATTATACTGGAATGCTGTTTCTGGCAGCACATTAGAGACTGAGGTTTCGATTGAAACAAACGACTACCGACAACGAACGAGAGCGAAATACAACGCTCCAAACATCTCCAAGAGGCATAGATCCTCATGAGCCCTAAGGGCTCATGAGGATCTATGCCTCTTGGAGATGTTTGGAGTGTTGGTTAAGGCTTATGGTACAAGATGGTTTTCTATGTCTTCGCGCTCGTTCGTTGTTGGGAGACGTTCGTTGCAAAGGAAACCTCACTAGTATGAATCTGCAGTAACGAAGAATTCACAGCTATAAAAACTGCAACAAATACCAGAATTTAAAACAGAAGCCCTCCCCTCCCTTCCTACCCCCGTCAGTTCCGACCACCTTCCCCCTGCCTCCCCCCCCCCCCGACCCCCAATAATCCCACCCCAATCCGGCCCAACCCACCGGACCCTAAACCAGCCCACAGAAAAAAACACAGGCGCGGAAAGTCACAGTGTATGGTTGACGAGCTCTTGCACCTTTCCACACGCGCGAGTGTGTGTGTGTGTGTGTGTGTGTGTGTGTGTGTGTGTGTGTGTGTGAGAGAGGAGAGGAGAGAGAGAGGGAGAGAGAGAGGAGAGGAGAGAGGAGACAATGACAATGACAATGACAATGACAATGATTCTTTATTTTACAACGGTGAAAGTTTTGGTGAAACCATTTTTCGAACTTGCCGTTGCTAATCTACTTTACATATAATGCACAAATCACAAAAAATACTATCATTAAATAGGGAAAAACTAAATATATAACTAATAAAAATTGAAATATAAAGTTTTAAAAAAAGAAATCATTGAAAAAGTGGAAATAAACATAACAAATCTCACACATACACACAATTATAAAGGTATAAATCTTCATACATACATTCATAAACACAAGCACAAGCACAAAACACACATACACACACACACACACACACACACACACACACACACACACACACACACACACACACACACACACAATACATGCAGCATTAGCATCTTGTATTAACTGAAGATATAACTGAATTGAAGAGTTAGAAAGGGGAAAATCGTACACTGCAAGTGCAGGTTGCTGTGAAAATCTTACGATGCTGAGGTGAGGTACTTAAAGAGAGCGGTTTTAAAAGACGAAAGCGTTGTTGATGTTGTAACATGTTTGGGTAATGTGTTCCACATGCTAGCACCTGAGAACGCTAAACTAGTCTTATAGAGATCGATTCTAGGTCGTGGCACAGTAATGGACTGCCTTGATCTGGAGTATGTTGATGCCGGGAGGGAAAACATTTTTTTTATATACTCGGGGAGTCTGTTATTCAATACTTTGAACATTGTTATTCCCTTATTGTATAATAAATGTTTTTTCAAGGGGAGAATTTCTAAGGTTTTCAGTTTATTATCCGTTGTTGAGTTAGGGTTTGAAAGGATAAGCTTCGCGGCTCTACGATGAAGAGAGTTCAGTCTCTTTAACTGGACCTCGCTTGCGCCATCCCACACCGTAGAAGCATAATCTATATGTGACCTGATGTGGGCGTTGAAGAACAGTTTTCGTGTTTCTACATTAGCTATATGTTTTAACTTGGATAAAATAAACAGTTTCTTTGATATTGTCTTACATATATTACTAAGATGGCATTGCCATTTAAACTGGTTATCTACAGTAACGCCGAGAAGACGATGTTCCGTTACCTGGCTGATAGATTTGCCTTGAAGGGACAAGAGAGAGAGAGAGAGAGAGAGAGAGAGAGAGAGAGAGAGAGAGAGAGAGAGAGAGAGAGAGAGAGAGAGAGAGAGAGAGAGAGAGAGAGAGAGAGAGAGAGAGAGAGAGAGAGAGAGAGAGAGATGAAATGAAATGAAATTGTCTTTTCCAAGGATAAAAGAATAGGTGCGCAGACCTGTTTTCATCCTTGTCTTTGCTACACACTACAAAACAAAATAACGTACACAAAATCTCTTTTACCCACACACGCGAGCGCCCCTGTGTGCAACTGCCGCGTGCACAGGTTTGTACCAGAGACTGAGAGAGAGAGAGAGAGAGAGAGAGAGAGAGAGAGAGAGAGAGAGAGAGAGAGAGAGAGAGAGAGAGAGAGAGTGAGAGAGAGAGAGAGAGAGAGAGAGAGAGAGAGAGAGAGAGAGAGAGAGAGAGAGAGAGAGAGAGAGAGAGAGAGAAATACGTCATATGAGAAGTACACAACTTTGATAGTAGAGGTCAGGAACTCTTGCATCCCCCCCCCCCCCCCACGATCCGCTCCCGTAAGCCAACATTTGCAATCCACGTTCAGACATACCTGCAGACCATTTCTGTGAGCGTTCCATTGAAGGGAACAGTGTAGATAAAGTCCATTGCGACTTCAGTTGCCTGGATGCCCTCCTGCGCCAGACACTGACGCACTTCGCTCAGCAGACTGTCGCCGCCTCCAATACCGGACACTGGGCCACTCGTGACGGCTACTGGCCCACTTGTGACGAACACTGTCCCACTTGTGACGGACACTGGGCCACGTGTGACGGACACTGGGCCACGTGTGACGGACACTGGGCCACTCGTGACGGCCACTGGCCCACTTGTGGCAAACACTGTCCCACTTGTGACAGACACTGGGCCACGTGTGACGGACACTGGGCCAATCGTGACGGCTACTGGCCCACTTGTGACGAACATTGTCCCACTTGTGACGGACACTGGGCCACGTGTGACGGACACTGGGCCACGTGTGACGGACACTGGGCCACTCGTGACGGCCACTGGCCCACTTGTGACAAACACTGTCCCACTTGTGACGGACACTGGGCCACGTGTGACGGACACTGGGCCACTCGTGACGGCTACTGGCCCACTTGTGACGAACACTGTCCCACTTGTGACGGACACTGGGCCACGTGTGACGGACACTGGGCCACGTGTGACGGACACTGGGCCACTCGTGACGGCCACTGGCCCACTTGTGGCAAACACTGTCCCACTTGTGACGGACACTGGGCCACGTGTGACGGACACTGGGCCACTCGTGACGGCTACTGGCCCACTTGTGACGAACACTGTCCCACTTGTGACGGACACTGGGCCACGTGTGACGGACACTGGGCCACGTGTGACGGACACTGGGCCACTCGTGACGGCCACTGGCCCACTTGTGACAAACACTGTCCCACTTGTGACGGACACTGGGCCACGTGTGACGGACACTGGGTCACTTGTGACGGAGCCAGAGCTTCGTGTGGTCGTCTGTGGACTTGCTGGTGAAACAAGAGAGCAAAATTAGGGCTTTTAATACAGCAACGCAAAAATTTACACTTCTAGGCCTATATGTAATTCAGACCAAAAAAATGACTGCCCAACATGTACAATTTCCACTAACTTCATTAATTTCCTAAAAATGGTCGCCCTTTTATACACGGATTTCCTAAACGGCTTCTGTAACGCGTGATCTGCTTTTATTAACGTCTGACTATCAACAGTATCATATACTTTAATACTTTAATAGCATGTTACTTACAAGAATAACGTATGAAAGCTGACAAATGAATTAGCAAGGTCTGGGCTCTGGGTGCTCTTTCGTGTCAGGTTGAATGTCCGGAACAAAATATTGGAACCCAAACCCACCCCCGCCCCCACCCCCACCCCCGCCCACCCACCCCCCTCCACCCACCCCTAAAGGTAACTGATCGGCGCCTAGCTGCATCCCCAGTAGCAACAGGTCTTCGGGCCCACGACGGCCGACGTGGGCCCGAGGGCCTTTGCTTACACGGATGTGTGCTTCAATTCTCGTGGTAGGTACAAAGGCGACTTGAAAATGAAATCCTCACCCGTACAGGGCGCCTCAGTGTAGTCGTCCCCCTCGGTGTCAAAAGTACTGCATGCTGGCGGCCGTAAGTATTCGTTGGCAAACTCCAGGTTAATCAGAAGATTACGTTGCCCGCAAGGACCGAGAGTGTCCTTCATGCAGTCGTAGGCAACCTGGAAACCCCTGGGGAAAAAAAGAAAAGAAACAAAAATGTGTGTGGTACAACCATGATCTCATTGATCTCTGCACATATATGTACGTGATACAGTGATACAGTGTAATATGTTCACATACACACACATACGCACGCACGTACGCATCCTGCTAGCAATAGATGGTCGCAGGACCGGGAAACAGCGTCGCATTATGGTCACGGTCTTTTTGAGTTGTTGGATTTACGTAACTGCGACGGAACATTCGCACATGCACATCAGTACGCACAACGCGGCGCCGCAAGCACTCATAATTATGAGGTTTTAGCAAAACTGGTGTGGAGGGCGTACGCCCTCCACATCAGTTTTACTAAAACCCTCATGAAAAAATTGCATTTGCAACAAACACAAAACGAAGAAAAAAAGTACTGACCAAAAACGTCACTGCCAGGAGTATAAAATGCAAAGAAATAACCAACAAACAGGAAACTATTTTGTGCTCGTCCCCGCCTTTAGGGCCTTTAACACATTTTACCCCAGGATCGAAATCCCCAACTTTTGAAGTTGCCTCTGAAGGACTGTATTACAATTCCTAGAGACAGATCGAACATGATAGTTCAAGGGTGGTGCCAGAATAACCTGGAGCCTTTGGGTGCCAAGCTATTCTGGCGCCACCCTTGAAATATCTCATGTTATCATGTTCGATCCATGTCTTGTTGTGGAGTGTCGCGGTTAAACGAGTTAAAGCGTATGTATATATATATATATATATATATATATATATATATATATATATATATATAGATATATATATATATATAGATATATATATATATATAGATATATAGATATGTATAGATAGAGATATATATATAGATATATATAGAGAGAGAGAGAGAGAGAGAGAGAGAGAGAGAGAGAGAGAGAGAGAGAGAGAGAGAGAGTACTTACGCGCAGGTAATATTCGCTACATCAGTATGTGAGAGACTCGTGATGCGATTGAAAATCCTGTCCACGGCACATTGCTGTATCCGCCACGTCATGCCTTGTGTGCATGTTAGGTTCAGATCTGAAGCAAGAAGAATAGCGGATAGGTAACCGCTGCACCTACAGTCATAGGGATATATAAAACAGGCAAGCAGATGAGCTCATCTGAGTTCGAGTCCCCGGCCCCGGTAGCTGGACTCGCAATACGGGAAGGGGGGGGGGGGGGGGGGGGAAGAAACAGGTTTGTTCAATAGCATATCCGTTGAAAGGTCCTGGTAAATCAAAGTGGCACAGTTGCAGTGCGCCTGAATTGATCAGTGTTCAGGTCGTACTCCGTACGCAATAGATTTCCCCTGTCCCCCATAACCCGCCCGTCAGGAACGACTACTATCACTTCGGTGCCGTGGACTGTAAACCCCGAACTAACCAACCAACCAACCAGCCAATGAACTCATTGGCAAGGCGCCCCTCATCAATGGCTGCGGAAGTGTCGAATAGCGTTGCCGGCGGCAACGCTATACGACACTTACGCAGCTATTGACGGTAACGCTATTCGACACTTACGCAGCAATTGATGCGGGTGACCTTAGAATGAGTTCATTGTTCATAATATCTCTATTATAACGGTTATTATGCACGCACAAGGACTTTGTTTAACGATAAAGACACTCACACAAGAATTGTTTAACTCATTCAGGCCGACGCACGTATTTCCCAAATTATGGAGCCGTGATCTAACGACTATGCACCTGTTGCAGTAGATGGATCGACCATGATAATTCAAGGGTAGTGACAGATTAGCTTGGCGCCGATAGGCGCCAAGCTAATCTGGCACTACCCTTGAATTATCATGGTCGACCCATTTCCTGCTGTAGTGCGTCGGGTTAATCGTGAAATTTGTGTGTCGTAAAGTAAAAGACGTCTGGTCCTCTTTACTTTGCAGGGGCGCATCAGGTATCTCTCGGTGGGGGGGGGGGGGGTGGAGGGAGGGTGTCCCAATTGTTTAGCCCGGACTTTCAACTGGAGACAAAAGTCGCGCTTCCATTCCAACGAGCAAGAGGCAGCAAACAATCAACTAACAACAAACACAAACAACAACCCCACCTGAAATATGGCTACACAGGAAATTTGTCCCGTCCACGATTTTGTCCACGCTGGGCAGAATACTGGTGGTAATTTGCGCCTTTCGGAGACACCCTTTGGAAACGTCGTAAGCGCAGGTCATTGCGTTGGCATAGGTCTCTTGATCAACTCTGAAAACACAATGCACGTATGCCCACTGTAGAGATAATAATAATAATAATAATAATAATAATAATAATAATAATAATAATAATAATAATATATATTAATTTGTATTATTATGATCATCATTTTTATTTATTATTGTTGTTATTATTATCGTCATCATCATCATCCTCATTATATTATTATCATATTGTTGTAGTACACGCGCACGCAAGCACAAACACACAACAAAGACACACACACACACACACACACACACACACACACACACACACACACACACACACACACACGCACGCACAAACACACACGACCGAAACTACAACGAACAAACCAACGCATAAATGAATAAACGATTGAATGAATGAACCAGCGAACGGTCGCACGCACGCATGCACGAATTCATGTCGTAATATGTCAGAAGCACTATTAGTATTATACATACGACAGTTTCACGTTTGAACACGGGATCTGATAATATTTTACACAATCTCAATCATTTGTAGCAGGAACAAGACTTCTCGACTCACTCCAGTCACCCCACATCAATAGCTGCGAAATCGTCGTATAGCCGTAAGGGCAACGCTATACGACACTTTCGCAGCTATTGATGCGGGGGCCTTGAACGAGTTAATGATGTAAATGAACCCATAAGCGGCACGTTTGGAATGAGTCAGCACCGTGCGGCCACCGCCGCGTTGTGACCAGCCATCGGTAATGTAAACAAGTGACTGCACACTGCATACACACTAGGAGCAGGAAGGAAGTTTCCCATGATGCCTAGCAGCGTCGGCGCGTCAGCCGCCATCTTAAGACGAGGATACCATAGTCATAGTAGTAGCGAAATAGTGTTTCAACAAGTTTTTCTTCATTTTTCTTCCTCTTTGGAAACAAACAAAAAACAGATTCTGGTGAGCGGTTTCCTACAGTGATGGCAAGACTTGCTGTTATTGCTTATAGTACGTCAGGACTTTCCTGACATTACAAAAACAGCGATTTCCCTATGAGCGTTTCGTCCCGTATCCTCACAAGATGGCCGCCACGACTGGCGTGATGACGTCAGCTTCCCGAGCCCTATTGTTTGGCGACCACTCAGTCCTCCCATACTCATCGCAAGTGGCGTCATTGCCGAATATCCGCATATCTACATCCGGTTTCCGAGCGGAATTCATCTTGCGACACAGGGATGAAATAGACCGCGGAAAGTATCATCAGCAATAACAATAATAATAATAATTATTATTATTGTAGTTATTATTATTATTATTATTAATGTTGTTGTTAATTATTATTATTAGTATTAACTGATATTATCATCATCATCATGTCGTCATCATTGTTGTTGTTGTTGATAGGTCCGACGTCCACGGGCGTACTCTGATGACACGCAGTTGTATAAGTCAGGCCATGCGAGCAGGTTGATGCCATCATCCAGTGTGTGCAACATTCAGTTTCTGATGTTAGAACATGGATGACAGCTAACAAACTAAAACATCTTCTTCTTTACCGCAGTCCGTCACAATCCTAGATACTGAAGTTAGTTTTTCTGCTCAAGTGAGAAATCTTGGCGTCACCATTGTTTGCAGTCTCTCACTAAAACGACACGTTTTGAATACCTGTAGATCTGCAGTATTGAACTGCGTCGCATTAGCTCCATCAGGCATTTTCTCACACCAGAAGCCACTCAGTAAAACACTGGTCTGCTCCTTTGTCTTGTCCCGACTCGGATCAGTTACGGCAATGCACTCCTGTGTGACTGCTCAGTAGCCTTTTGGATCGGCTCCAGAGGGTGCAGAACTCAGCAGCGCGGCTTGCTGTTAAGGCAAAAAAGTCAGACCACATCACACCCATTCTGCGTTCACTCCATTGATTACCCATCACATCTAGAGTACAATACAAAGTTCTGTCCATCTATCACACCTGTCTGTCTCCTTTTACTGGCCCTGTCTATCTTTCTGAGCTTCTTCATTTGTACACACCTTCAAGACAGCTCCGTTCCTGAGCGGCAGACATTAAACGATTACGCTTTCCAACTGTGAGAACTAATTCTTTTGGCGAGAGGTCTTTCACCATTAATTTCTTTGGAATCCACAGTCCCTCAGATATGTTGAATCAGCCAATAGTTTCCGGCAGTCTTTAAAGACGCATTTATTCCTTTAAACGTGCATTCACCGTTATGGTTCTTTCTTCTTTTCTTGTTGTTTGTCACATTTCGTTGTCGGTGAGGGCTGTCTGGTGTGTCCGTTGTTGGTTTATGGTACACGTGTGTCTTTTTGTGTGAGCATTTTTTTGTGTTGGTGTGTTCTTTTTTGTTATTCTTATTTTTCTTGTATATCTTGTTGCGTGAATGTGTATGTTAGGGACTATATATGTGTTGTAGGATGCAAGGTGTGCGTATGTTAGTATGTCATTTGAAGTACGGCGCCGCTAGAGCTTTTCTATCGAAAGTACAGGCGCCTTAAAAATATACATTATTATTATTATTATTAAATATCAGTCAACCCAAAGCGCAAAAAGGTCATCGGGCCGACGTCGGCCGCCGTTGGCTTGCGCGGACCAACGGCGACCGACGTCGGCCCGCTGGCCTTTTTACGCATTGCGAAGGGACCAGTAGAAACTTACTGGCACGCAAGCAACGGGTCGTTCTGTATGGCAGTTTGAGTATCCTGGCTATCGTTCACTGGCACGTCTATTGAAATGTTGTACAGTTCGAAACATTTGGACTGCTCCTGCATTATGGAAGTTTCGTTCAAGCAGTCCAGTGCCGCCTGGGTCCCATAGGTGCACAGGAGCAGTAACCCTGTTAGAACAGATACTGTTCTTGAAGTACAAGTGGACAAACATGCCGCTAGGGTTTCATGTAAATGAAGGAAAAGTTTAACCCATTGGCTGTCGGTAGCGGTTTTTCATCTTGCGATAATCCTTGCAGGAGTCACCGCGACCAAAACCGCTAACGACAGCCAACAGTGAAGTTTAAACATAAAACTCCAATGGCAGTGTACCCGGCTGAGAGACGAAAATACGTACTAACTAACTAACTAACCAACACAAGTAATAAAATATTTACACACACACACACACACACACACACACACACACACACACACACACACAACTTGAATACGCACGCACTCACTAGGCACACACACATACGCACAATCACATTCTAACAGAACAAAAACATGTAAGCACCAACGGCACACACACACACACACACACACACACACACGCACACACACATACACACACACACGCACGCACGCACGCACGCACGTATACATATACTAACTCAGAAAATATGGTTTCTCTTCCCGACACAAGTCAGTAATGAAATATTCACACACACACACACACACGCGCGCGAGCGCGCACACACACACACACACACACACACGCACTCAAGCATGCACCTGGCACACATACACAACCAGTGACTCAGTCACAGAAAAAATAGAAGTTGTATCTTACAAACACAAGAAAACGCTGAAAGGTTCATCTCCGACGTGTTTACGTGTCAACAAGTTATGCGCAATTGCTTTCGTCACTCGTTCGTTCGTTCAGTTTTCTCGACACAACTCAGGGATCAGAGACGAGTTGTCTCCCTATCGATGGGGTGCTTTATATAGAGGGGGACGGGACATTATACCACATTACGTCAGGCTGACACAAAAGTCGTTACCCATCCATCTGCAAGAAGCATAGATCCTCATGAACCCTCTCAAGGAGCGGGGGCTCGTGAGGATCTGTGTCTCTTGCTGGACCCCTTTGCGACCTGCTTGTCTAGGCGAAGGTTTAAGTTGTTGATTCACTGCATTGCAAAAGGTGACTGCTTATTAGTACGTGTCCCGGATAGGACAAGCAATAACACGGGGCACCGTCAGGACAGAACGTAAAAAGTAAAAATACGCGCAGCGAGCTTCTCCAGGCAATGATGGCAATAACTTGAAGGGCTAACAGGTCACGTTATAATTATATTCAGATGAGGTAGGTGAGGCAGTGTAAGGACCGGTGTTTAAAAAAAAAAATATTTTGCCTTCTTTGGCATTTTGTACAGAGTCAGAGGCAACATGTCGGTGAATCTCTTGATAGATGAGTAGAGACGTGTTTGGTGCTTTGATTCAACCAGCGGACTCTTTTTTTCCTAGTTTGAGTTGCCAAGCGGATGGTGATTTGAGGTGTGTGCCAGTTTTGGCTGCACTTGCGTGTAGGGTTGGTACAGAATCATGTTGATAGCTAGGAAATGAGACGGGTGATGTCCTTATTATTATTTATTTTTTTAGTTTTTTTATTTTGTGCATGGCAAATGTGCAGGAAGTGGGCGGTAGTGTTGTTTAGGGCGTTGACAAATTAGGGGATGACTGGGACAGACTAAGGCTAGGGAATTTTAACAGATGGGACTGCAGGGGAGGCCCACTATGTACTATGGCCAACAGTTAATACTATCTAATATTGTAAGCCTGCTGTGATTGTATTATAACTTCTCCGTACAGCGCGTTTAACCCATTCAGCTCTGACGCACTACAGCCGGCAGGAGATGGGTCGACCATGATAATTCAAGGGTAGTGCCAGGCGGATTAGCTTGGCGCCTGTCGGCGCCAGGCTAATCTAGCACTACCCTTGAATTATCATGGTCGATCCAGCTCCTGCAACAGGTGCATAGTCGTTAGATGTCGCCTCCATAATTTGGGAAATACGTGCGTCGGGCTGAATGAGTTAATAATTGATCATCTGTGATTGTGTTTTATTTAGTGGCAATACTACCTTAGCAGTCACCTTTTTGGTCTGGAATACTACCTTAGGACTTAATAATTATGTGCAATAACGTCCTCTCTCTCTCTCTCTCTCTCTCTCTCTCTCTCTCTCTCTCTCTCTCTCTCTCTCTCTCTCTCTCTCTCTCTCTCTCTCTGTGTGTGTGTGTGTGTGTGTGTGTGTGTGTGTGTGTGTGTGTGTGTGTGTGTGTGTGTGTGTGTGTGTGTGTGTGTGTGTCCGCTTGATGCTAGACTAATTAAGTTTTTATGCGTTTTTCACTTGTACTCACATTGTTATGTCTTAGTTATATTCATGTCTGTTAGAAACAACAGAGCGCATGGAACCTAAACTGGACAATTTTCTTTTTTTTATTTATTTTAACTCATTCTACCCCAGACACACCACAGCAAGATGTGGATCGACCATGATAGTTCAAGGGTGATGCCAGAATAGCTTGGCGCCCATGGGCGCCAAGCTATTCTGGCATCACCCTTGAACTATCATGGTCGATCTGTGGCCTGCACTGCAAAGCAGTCTTCAGAGGACAACGGCAACATTTGGGGATTTCGGTCTTGGGGTAGAATGGGTTAAAACAGACAATAAAGTCTTCTTGAATCTATCTCTTTCTGAACGCACATGTACACGTATGATCTCTTGACTGTATCCATGACTTGACTCAGTCTTGACTGTATCCATGACTTGACTCAGTTTTGACTGTATCCATGACTTGACTCAGTCTTGACTGTATCCATGACTTGACTCAGTCTTGACTGTATCCATGACTTGACTCAGTCTTGACTGTATCCATGACTTGACTCAGTCTTGACTGTATCCATGACTTGACTCAGTCTTGACTGTATCCATGACTTGACTCAGTCTTGACTGTATCGATGACTTGACTCAGTCTTGACTGTATCTATGACTTGACTCAGTCTTGACTGTATCCATGACTTGACTCAGTCTTGACTGTATCCATGACTTGACTCAGTCTTGACTGTATCCATGACTTGACTCAGTCTTGACTGTATCCATGACTTGAGTCAGTCTTGATGTATCCATGACTTGACTCAGTAACGTGTGATTTTCTCCAGTCTAACCCATTCAGTTCCGAGGAAATGTGAACACAACCCACCACCCAACTGCAAGAGGCATAGATCTTCATGAGCCCCCGCAAGGGGCACCACTTTGAATTCATGTTCCTGAGACATCTAGAGTTATTCGGTTTTGAATTAACTCATTCTACCCCAGACACACCCCAGCAAGATAAGGATCGCCCATGATAGTTCAAGGGTGATGCCAGAATAGCTTGGCGCCTATGGGCGCCAAGCTATTCTTGCATCACCCTTGAACTATCATGGTCGATCTGTGCCCTGCACTGCAATGCAGTCTTCAGAGGACAACGGCAAAATTTTAGGGATTTCGGTGTTGGGGTAGAATGAGTTAACGAAGATTGCAGAGACACAGTCTGCGTCAGCTTGCACAGATCGGGTTAAATAATATTAACTTGACAGTACTAGACTTGCACAGATCGGGTTAAATAATATTAACTTGACAGTACTAGACACTAGTGTCAGAAAAAAAAAAAAGAAAAAAAAAAAAACACCAAAAAAACCACTACACGCCCTACACAGGATTTATTAGTGAGGTTTTGTTTGCAACGAACGACTAGAGGCGGTGATTCTGCTTTCGTTGGTTTTCATTTTTGGAGTCGTTCCGTGCAAACAAAATCTCACTAATAAATCCTGTGTAGGGAGTGTAGTGTTTTTGTTGTTGTTGTTTTTTTGGGGGATTTTTGGTTGTTTTTTGTTTGTATCTCACACCAGTGTCTAGTACTGTAAAGTTAATATTATTTAGTTTCGTAAAAGAAAAATTCAAGTAATGTTAGCTGTTTTACAAATGACCCCGAAGAAGTGGTGCAGAAAATTTATTTTCACACCTAGGGCATATAGGTCACAATTGACCTAATCATACCCGACAGCCGAGACAAACTGTAGGCTTATGTAAATAACGTATACAAAAAATCACGCGATTATTAATGATAAAAATGGGCTTTTTTCGTAAAAAAAAGATTCAATTGTTTTAAGATTAACCCATGTAATTCGTGAAATTAATCCCCAAAACATGAAAATATATATATTTATTAAAATTATTAACACTCAAAACGTTATAGAGGTACAATACTGGTTAACAAAGTTTAATATCTCCCTTTTATCTAGCTATATGCAAAACATCTAGTAAAAATAAGAAAAATTACAGACTCCAGTGTGGATCAACCGCTTTTTGTGAAACGGCCATTTTCTCTCCAATGAGCATCTTAATTCAAAAATCGAAAAAAAAAAAGGTCTCGAGATAATTCTTTTACGGACAATATCCTTAAATGTGTTTGTCCGTCCAAACCCACCATCAAGCTGCCCACGCAAGGAATAACTATCGGAACTTGGAACGTTCGCACACTCTACCAGTGCGGCAAAGTGAAGGAACTCACCCACGAGTTGAAGCGCTATCGCTGGGACATTGTAGGACTTGCAGAAGTTCGATGGACAGGCTTCGGAGAAACAACAACAGATGAAGGCCATAAAATCTGGTTCAGCGGAAAAGAAACCAAGCACGAACATGGCGTAGCTTTTATCGTAAGGAAAGAGGTGGCTGGAACTGTCATCAGCTGCACCCCCGTGTCAAGCAGACTAATCTCCATCCGCATCTCCGCCCGACCGCACAACATCACTATCATTCAAGTATACGCTCCAACAGCAGATCATGATGATGAAGAATTAGAAGAATTTTACGAACAACTGGACAACATCATCAAGAAAACACCTAAGAAAGACATTCTGACTGTCCTCGGTGACTGGAATGCAAAGATCGGCCCTGACGCCTACCAACAATGGGCAGGAACAGCTGGCAAGTTTGGCCTTGGAGAAACAAACGACAGAGGCCTGCGACTTTTAGAGTTCGCACAGAGTCACCGTCTCACCGTTGCTAATACCCTCCATCCACACAAGAAGTCAAGAACAGTGACATGGCAATCGCCAGGAGGCCTGGTCCATAACCAGATTGACTTCATCTTGCTGCCTCGACGATTCAAATCCAGCGTTAACAAAGCACAAACGAGGTCCTTTCCTGGCGCTGATATTGGCAGCGACCACAACCTCGTCCTTACTAGCCTCAAGTTGAAGCTGGCATTGAAACGAGATAGCAAGAGCCCTCGCATCAGATTCGACCTCCAGAAGCTAAAAGACCCGGAAGTAGAAGAGCTCTTCCAAGCCCAGGTGGGAGGCAGATTTGCAGCCTTGGCTACTTTGGACTGTAACGTAGACACCCTTGCTGGAAATATAAAAGAGGTGTTACTTTCTACAGCAGAAGAAGTGCTGGGGAAGCAGAGGAAGCGCAAACAGCCCTGGGTCACCGATGACATCCTCGATCTCTGTGATGAGAGGAGAGCCTGGAAGAAAAAGAGAGGCCAAGACCTCACATCAGCAAACAAGTACAGACTTGTCAACAAGAAGATCAGGAAGAGGATGAAAGAAGCCAAAGAAGATTGGATTGAAGACCAGTGTTGTAGCGTGGAAGAGGGCATGGCAAACGGCAACAGCAAGAAGGCTTATGAAACGCTAAGGACCCTCACCAAGACTCAACAGCGAACAGCCACAGTCATCGAAGACAGCAGCGGCCAACTCATTACGGAAAACACTGCTGTACTAAACAGATGGACTGAGTACTGCCGAGACTTGTATAACTACAAGGCTGAGCCAGACACCAGCATCCTCCAAAACAACCAGGCTGGGGCCAGGAAGGCTGAAGACCTTCCAAAGAAGTACCCAACGGAGAAAGAAACACGCTTAGAAAAGACGGGTACAACACAATTTATTAATATTTCGGGTAAATACCCTTTGTCAAAATAGACAAACAAACAAACATGTATGTATGTTTATATGTATGTTTGTTTGTTTGTCTATTTTGACAAAGGGTATTTACCCGAAATATTAATAAATTGTGTTGTACCCGTCTTTTCTAAGCGTGTTTCTTTCTCCGTTGGGTACTTCTTTGCATATTACACGCTTGGCAGTCACCTTTTTGGTCTGGATTGAAGACCTTCCAGTGTTAGCTGAAGAGGTGGAAGCAGCCGTACGCGGCCTGAAGGGAGGAAAGTCTCCAGGTGTAGACAACGTACCTGCTGAACTGTTGAAACATGGAGGAGAAGTAACAACGAAGGTCCTCACTACACTCTGTCAAAAGATCTGGGAGCAAAAGAAATGGCCAGTAGAATGGACACAGTCTCTAGTGATCCCACTCCCCAAGAAAGGAAACCTGAAACAGTGCCAGAACTACAGAACTATCAGTCTGATAAGTCACCCTAGCAAAGTAATGCTTAGAATCATTCTCAACCGCCTCAAAACTTTCGCCGAGGAACTGCTGGCAGAAGAACAGGCTGGCTTCAGAGTTGGAAGAAGCACTGTAGAGCAGATTTTCAACTGCCGTGTCCTGATCGAGAAACATCTGCAGCATCAGCGCGAACTCTACCACAACTTCATTGATTTCAGGAAAGCATTTGATCGCGTCTGGCACGACGGACTCTGGCAAGTCATGAGATCGTTCAACATAGAGGAGGGACTGATCCAAATGATACAAGAACACCTGCAGCGCGGTTCTACTTAACAATCAGTCAGGCGAGTTCTTCAGGACGACGATCGGTGTCCGTCAAGGATGCCTGCTCTCTCCTGTCCTTTTCAACATATTCCTGGAGAAGATCATGCAGGAAACCCTCCACGACCACCATACTTCAATCTCTATTGGTGGCAGATCCCTGTGCAATCTTCGATTCGCAGACGACATTGACCTCATGGCAGGCAGCAATAGTGAGCTCCAAAACCTGACAGACAAACTTTCAAGTAGCGCAGGGTCTTATGGCATGGAGATCAGTACGGATAAAAGCAAAGTGATGATCAACACCACAAGCGACAGCAGCAGCAACATTCACATGAACGGCCAGAAGCTAGAAGAGGTCAATAGCTTCAAGTACTTGGGAGCCACCCTGTCCAAAGACGGTAGTTGCATAGCAGAGATCCGTATCAGGATAGGTACAGCAACATCCGCAATGGCCAGGCTGGACAGGATATGGCGAAGTAACTCCATCAGCTTCACCATCAAGTACAGGCTTTACAAGTCCCTCGTAGTGTCTATTCTACTCTACGGCTGTGAGACTTGGACACTGCTTGCAGACTCAGAAAAGAAAATCCAGGCCTTTGAGAACAAGTGCTTGATGAAGTTGCTCCGCATCTCGTACCGCGAGCACAAGACCAACGAATATGTACGGAGCATCGTCACTTCCCTGGTGGGCCCACATGAACCCCTTCTGGCAACCGTGAAACGGCGCAAGCTTGCTTGGTTTGGCCACGTGACCCGACACAACACCTGTCCAAGACTATCCTCCAAGGCACTCTCGAAGGAAGTCGTCGGCGAGGTCGTCAGAGAAAGAGTTGGGTCGCAAACATAAAAGAATGGACCGAACTCGAGATGCCAGACTTGCTTGCCACCGCCCAAAATAGAACTCAGTGGAGAGCACTGTCTGTTGCTGCTGCCTTTCAGTCCCCCCAACGCCCAGTTCGGGCAAGGGACTGATGATGATGATGATAATCCTTAAATGTCAAGCTTGTCCGTCCAAAAACGCGGGCTCTAGTCTCTGTCACACACACACACACACACACACACACACACACACACACACACACACACACACACACACACACACACACACGCACGCACGCACGCACGCGCACACACACACACACACACGGCGCTTTGGCGCCAAAAAGACGTTCTCTAGCAAGGTTTGCGTAGCTAGACGTGACTGACGTAACGTCATTTTTATCTTGTTACTTGTTTGCCAGAATTTCTGCGCCGCACGCCAAAAACGTCATATGCATGCTCCGAAATGCGCTCCGACCAGCCCCATTTCAAAGTAGACCAAAAAAAAAAAAAAAAAAAAAAACGAATCGTCTAGGTCGCATTTCAGGCGAATGCAGTGTTTCGCGTATCCGTAGGCGGCACGTCTCAAATGAGTTAAGCTATATTTATATGTTGTTGTTTTTTAAACTTGATTTATTGTGAGAGGGGCCGGCTGAGCAATCAGGACAGTGAAACAAATACTAACAAATTCAAGTGAAACTTTTGAAAAATCAACTATTCCGTTTCGTAAGCATTGCCATAGCACATTTTCATAAGCTAAGCAAAACTTAGGCAGTGGACAGGTGTTCACATCTGCACGGGACATAGACGACCCCGCCCTCCACGAGTCCCCTGCTGCCTTGCAGGTTAGGTTTTGGATAACCAAAGGCTAGGGTGCTGACACGGTACCTGATTGGGTGTATGAACTTCCTTGATGAAGTCACCACTCAGGGCGAAAGAGTCCCATGAGGGTCTCATCGGCCACGTGTCCAGGACCAAGGCGAGCCACAAGTTATGTGGAGTTTCGGTTGTGCTTAACTGCCTGGAGAGGGATGGGCTCCGCCAGGTTCTTTTGCCCAAGACACACCACATGCAATGACAACCTTACCTCAATCCATACCGGATCGGTCGTCGCCCGGAACAAGGACCGCGCCTTCTGTCTTGCGCCAGGGCAGAGGTGTTAAGTGTGTTACTGGTGCACCATCACCATCAAAACTCCGTGCCTTAAACAACATCAGCATTGGCACTTGGAACGTCAGAACATTAAGAACGCCTGGAAAGGTAGAGGAACTGACACATGAAATGAACAGATACCATTGGACCATCCTAGGACTTTGCGAAGTACGATGGAAGAACCTTGGGGAAACATCAACCCAGGGAAACCACAAACTGTACTACAGTGGCAGAGAAGACAAACACGAACAGGGTGTCGGATTTCTCGTCCACAAAGACATCGTGAACACCGTCATGAGTTGTCGGCCAGTCTCCAGTAGGCTTATCACCATACGCTTGAGGGCAACCCCATTTAATATCACCATTGTACAAGTTTATGCCCCAACAACATACTATGGCGATGAGGAAATAGAAGACTTCTATGACCAACTGCAAGAAGTTCCGGACCAGACCCCCAAGAAAGACATTCTTGTGGTGCAGGGAGACTGGAATGCCAAAATAGGAGAGGATGCTGCTAGGAACTGGAAAGGCACATGCGGACGCTACTGCAATGCAGAGACCAACGACAGAGGCTTAAGGCTCCTGGAATTTGCCAGTTCAAACGATCTAAAGCTGATGAACACGTTTGGCCCGCACAAAGCATCCAGAAGGTGGACATGGCACAGCCCGAACGGAGAGCACCATAACCAAATTGACTACATCATGGTGAAGAGACGCTTCCAAACCAGTGTGAACATTGCCAAGACAAGAAGTTTTCCAGGAGCAGACATTGGAAGCGACCATGACTTAGTGATGATGACCTTCCGACTCCGCCTAAAGAAGGTCAACAAGCAGGGTCCTACCAGAATCAAGTTTGACCTCGAGAAGCTGAAAGACCCAGAGGTAGAGGAAGCCTTCCAGGCAAAAATAGGAGGAAAATTTGCACCACTGCTACTTCTAGGTGCAGAAGACACGGACGTGGACACACTGGTTGACACATTTAACACTGTTGTAACCCAAACAGCCAGTGAGATCCTTGGCAAACACCGACAAGTAAAGAAACCTTGGGTTACAGCTGACATCTTTGTTCTATGTGACAAGCGTCTAGAATTAAACAAAAAGAAATCAGAGGTAGAAGGAGCTAAACAATACAGGGAAATTAACCAGGATATCAAGAAAAGCATGAAAAAGGCAAAGAATAAGTGGATTGAAGATCAGTGTAAACACGTAGAAGAAAACCTGAACAAAAAATAATAGCAAAAAAGCATACCAGCTGGTGAAAGACTTGACCAGTGTAAAACAAGGACGCTCCTCGATCATTCAAGATAGTGAAGGGAACTGTCTTACGGAACACCAAGACATACTAAAGAGATGGACAGAGTACTGCTCAGATTTGTACAACCACCGAGCTGCAGGAAACCCAGGCATACTTGTCAACCCACCCGTGACCAACAATGGCAACTATCCCATCCTCCGAGAAGAAGGAGAGGCTGCAGTGAAGTCGCTGAAAAAAGGGAAGGCAGCAGGAGCAGACAACATCCCTGCAGAGCTAGTCCAAGAAGGGGGAGAAGACACGATAAGCGCCTTACTAACAATCTGCAATAAGATCTGGCAGTCAGGGGATTGGCCCACACCATGGACCCAATCACTTATAATAACTCTCCCCAAAAACGGCAACTTACATCAATGCCAGAACTTTCGCACGATCAGTCTTATATCCCACCCAAGCAAAGTCATGTTAAAGATCCTACTGAACAGGCTGAAGCCACAGGCAGAGGAAATCATAGCTGAGGAACAGGCAGGCTTCAGACCAGGGCGCAGCACAACTGAACAGATCTTCAACCTGAGAGTTCTATGTGAGAGATACCTCCAGCACCAGCAGGACCTCTATCATGTCTTTGTGGATTTTAAGAAAGCGTTTGACAGGGTGTGGCATGCAGCCCTTTGGTCCATCATGAAGCTATACAACATCAATGCCAACCTGATCAAAGTCATAGCAAACCTTTACAACAAGGCCACTAGCGCAGTCTGCTTCAACGGCAAAATAGGAAACTGGTTTAGGACTACAGTTGGAGTCAGACAAGGCTGCTTGCTCTCACCTGCTCTTTTCAACATCTTCCTGGAAAGAATCATGATGGACGCTCTGAAAGATCATGAAGGAACTTTCAGTATTGGAGGCAGAACAATCACGAACCTGCGCTTTGCGGACGACATTGATGGCCTTACAGGAACAGAGAAGGAGCTAGCTCAGCTGGTGGAAAAGCTGGATAGTACAGCCATTGCATATGGGATGAAATCAGTGCAGAGAAGACCAAACTGATGACCAATAACGCCAGTGGAATTGGCACTGAAATCATGGTTGGAGGCCAAAAACTGGAAATAGTTAAGAAATTCAAATACTTAGGAGCCATTGTGACAGATGAGGGATCAAAACCAGAAATACTGTCTAGGATTGCGCAGACAACAATAGCACTGACAAGATTGAAGACCATATGGAAGGACAGAAACATCACACTCTGCTCCAAGATCAGACTGATGCGCTCCTTAGTCATCTCAGTGTTCTTGTATGCCTGCGAGTCATGGACCCTCACAGCAGACCTTGAAAGGAGGATACAAGCCACTTAAATGAGATGTTTTCGAAGGCTGTTTGGCATCTCATACAGAGATCACATCACAAACGAGGAAGTGGGAAGCAGAATCAGGCAAGCCATCGGGCCCTATGAAGACTTATTAGCCATTGTGAGAAAGCGCAAACTGAAGTGGTATGGGCATGTCACGCGTTCAGCAGAGCTTGCCAAAACAATCCTGCAAGGCGCTGTGCAAGGAGGACGAAGGAGAGGAAGACAGAGGAAAAGATGGGAGGACAATATCTCAGAGTGCACAGGACTGAAGCTGGGCGATACGCTGAGAATGGCAGAGAACAGAGAGGATTGGAGGGAGCTGGTTGCCAAGTCATCAGTGGTGCCCCCAACGGTCGGCAAGACTACGGGATATAGATAGATAGATAGATAAGCAAACCTAAGCTAAGTTAAGAAGATAAGATAACATAAGCTAAGGTAAGGTCAGGGGTAAGATAAGATCAGAAAAGATCAGATAAGACAGAACTGCATTGCCATATGTAAAACTACATTACAGCTACATTACACTCTCTTGGCTTGACTTCGCGAACGAAGATTCTATAGGGGTTGCCCACGTCGTCTGCAGGCATGTTCGTGGCTGCGGATGCCAATCCGGGACAGGCAGGTTCGACCGCAGTGGCTGCAGGGGAAGGTCTGGTCAGAGTTCTGAGTTTCTACAACTCTGTTTTTTTCTCCTGAGCCGCTTGTCCTTAAGACTAGCTCTGCGAGAGTCCTCAAAGGAGGCGGCTGCCTTGTAAATGGTGGAGCGCCAGGTATCGCGGTCCGCAGCAAGCGAAGACCACTGGCGATGGTCGATTTGGCAGGCACTAAGTGACTTCTTGAGACCGTCTTTGTATCTCTTCTTTGGTGCCCCTCTGTCTCTGTGTCCAGTGGCGAGCTCACCGAATAGAGTGATCTTGTGTAGGCGATGATCCTCCATCCTGGAGACGTGCCCCGCCCAGCGAAGCTGGGTCCGCAGCAGCAAAACCTCGATGCTCACAGTTTCCGCTAGTTCAAGGACCTCGACGTTGGTGACATAGTCACTCCAGTGAATGCTGAGGATGGTACGGAGGCAGCGCTGGTGAAAGTGTTCGAGGAGTCGTAGTTGGCTGTGGTAGAGGGCCCAGGACTCGGAACCATACAGCAGGGTGGTGAGGACGACAGCTCTGTACACGCTGATCTTGGTGCCTTTTTTCAGCTGTTGATTGTGCCACACCCGCTTCAATAGTCGCCCGAAAGCACTGTTCGCTTTTGCCAGCCTGTTGTCCAGCTCCTTGTTCAGCTTGGCGTCTGACGTGATGATGCAGCCAAGGTAGGTAAACTGGTGTACAGACTTCAGTTCGGACTCGCCGATGGTGATGTGGGGAGTGCCGGCTGATGAAGGACCTCTGTCTTTTTCAGACTGATCTCGAGTCCAAAGAGCTGGGCAGCATCTGCGAAGCAGGACGTGATGCGCTGCAAGGCTCTCTGTGTGTGTGCAAAGAGGGCAGCGTCATCAGCAAAGAGCAGCTCACGAATCAGTTGGTCTATGGTTTTGGTGTGGGCCTGCATTCGTCTGAGGTTGAACAGGTTGCCATCGAGACGATACCTGGTGTACACTGCGTCGTCATCGTCAAGGTCCACAGTGGCCTGCTTCAACATCATGTTAAAGAAGATGGTAAAGAGGGTCGGTGCCAGCAAGCAGCCCTGCTTCACGCCTTTGAGAATGGGAAATGGTTCTGAAAGGTCACTGTTGAGTCTGACCTGGCCTTGCTGGTCCTCGTGGAGCTTGACGATCATGTTGAGGAACTCTGGGGGACAGCCAAGTCGCTCCAGGATCTGCCACATGCTTTCCTGCTCACAGTGTCAAACGCTTTTGTTAGGTCGACAAACGTGACATACAGCCCTTTGTTCTGCTCGCGGCCCTTCTCCTGAAGCTGTCTCAGCACAAAGACCATGTCGGTGGTACTCCTGTTGGCTCTGAAGCCACACTGACCCTCTGGGAGGTGGTCTTCAGCGATGGCAGGTACCAGCCGTTTCAGGAGCAGCCTTGCGAGAATTTTCCCGGCAATGGACAGCAGGGTAATTCCACGATAATTAGAGCAGGCAGACTTCTCTCCTTTGTTCTTGTACAGGGTGATGATGACTGCATCACGGAGATCTTTTGGTAGTGTTCCTTTCTCCCAGCAGCAGAGAAAGAGGTCGTGGAGCTTGTTGTGCAGTGCTGGGCCTCCATGTTTCCAGATCTCTGGCGGGATTCCGTCAATACCTACTGTTTTGCCACTCTTGAGCTGGTGGATGGCTGTGAGGGTCTCTTCGGCAGTGGGCGGTTCGTCCAATTCAACCTTTAGTGGGAGGTGTGGGATTTGGAGGATGACTGTTTCTTGAACAGTGCACTCAGCGCTGAAGAGGTCCTGAAAGTATTCCGACCAGCGGTTCAAGATGGAGGTATTATCTGTGAGGAGTGCCTGTCCATCAGCGCTTCGCAGGGGACTTTGTACCAGGTGCCTGGGGCCATACACTGCTTTAAGTGCTTCGTAGAAGCCCCTGTAGTCACCGTTGTCAGCGCAAAGCTGTGCGAGTCTGGACCACCACTCGTTCTGGAGCTCTCTAAGCTTGCGCTGGAGACTGCTGCAGATGAGGCGGATGGCAGACTTCTTCACAGGGCAGGAAGGCTGGGCTAGGTGGGCCTGATGGGCGGCTCTTTTTTTTTTTTTTTTTTTGCTAAAAGTTCCTGGATCTCTACGTCATTTTCGTCAAACCAGTCTTTGTTCCTCTTCTAACAAGGCCCATGACTTCCACAGAAGATTTTACAATAGCAGTTTTCAGTTGTTCCCAGAGTGAGTCTGCTGGATCAACTGTGTCTTTGAGCATGCGCTGTAAATCTGTCTGAAAGGCAGCTTTCTTGTCGTCACGCTGAAGGCTGGCAACATCAAGCTTTTTCTTGGGGGGGGGGGGGGGTCCTTTCTTGGGTTCAGCTTGAGGCGGAGCCTGAGTTTGCAGCGGACAAGGCGGTGGTCAGTGTGACACTCTGCGCTGGGCATCACTCTGGTGAGGAGGACGTCACTGTGGTCCCTCTGACGCACTAGGACATAGTCGATAAGGTGCCAGTGCTTGGAGCGAGGATGCATCCAGGTGGTCTTTCGACTGTCCTTTTGCTGGAAAGTAGTGTTGGTGATGACAAGTTGCTGCTCTGCACAGAACTCCAACATTAGGCGGCCATTGTCATTGCAGTTTCCAACGCCATGCTTGCCGAGGACTCCTTTCCAGGTTTCAGAGTCTTGGCCCACTCTGGCGTTGAAGTCGCCAAGGATGATGACTTTGTCGTCTGCAGGGGTACATTACACTACGTAATAATAATAACACCGGTTATTTATATTGGCGCTTTACCCAATTCTGCGAATAAACTCAAAGCGCCGCAAACTAAATCTAACACACACGCTCACGTGACACGCAGGCATTCACTCTGAAGACAAACACAGATCAAGACAAAACGCACGACATTCACGTGGTGCGAATGTTCAGTACAGATATGCTGAGGTTTCGGAAATTTTGATCGCCGCTTGTTTTTTTACATTTATAAAGTGGCCTGAAACCGGTATCAAAGTGGAGGGAGAGGAAGAGCCGGAATACCCGGAGAAAGAACCCCCAACGGTTCCCCCCCCCCCCCCCACCCCCTCCCCCACCCCCCCCCCCCCCCCCGAATTAACGGTGACACTAGAGGAGAAAAGTCCGACGCCGGAACCCGGTATCGAGCCTCGCACCTTTAGCATTGGTGGCAGGCGCCTTTACCAGTGCGCCGCGGACCGCCCCTTCATTACGAATTCATCTGGGTGCTACGCACAATAAAACAACGACATAAAAAATACAGAGTTATAACTTAATAATTAACGATTATTTAACTGCGCAAGCGCGCGCACACACACACGCATGACTCTCCTAATAAGTAGTGTTATGATCTAACTTAAAAGGCACTAAAAAGAGACTGCCCATAAACATACATTTTAACAGAAGACATCACAATATAAAACAAATCACTTGCATCACAGATGCAATACCCCAGTAGCAAAGTGTGTTTGGGCCCACTGAGACCATCGTGGGCCCGAGGATCTTTCGCCCTTACTGTGATTGCTAAGACACCATATGTACTCCAACATATATACTGAGACAGCGTGTTCACTGACGTCATTACCCCAGTGCAGCAGACACAGCGCTGACTGCTAAGACACCATATGTACCTACTAAGTTCAGTAATAAAAACACACAATAGATGAGAATCTAAAAATACGCTTACATCACTGCACAACTTTAACACTCTCCGCTTTACAGGCCCAACACAACACACAAAACCAAATGCAAGAGGCATAGATTCTCATGGGACCCCGCAGAATTGCTGCCCTTTTGAATTTGCATGTGCCTCGGGCAGGAATTTCCATGTGCCTCGGGTAGGAATTTCCATGTGCCTCGGGCAAAAATGTCCATGTGCCTCAGGCAAAAATTTCCATGTGCCTCAGCGGGTTCTGCAATGAATCATTATTTAGGCGCGGGCGGTTAAAGGGTTATGTAACGGGAAAAAACGGAGAAAGTCAGTTCAATTAAGGGATGACATCAGCTGTCCCCACTAGCCCAATGGGACTATTTCGAATCCCTTTCAAAGTCCCCTTGTGTCTGTCATTCACTGTCAGACCTTACCTGAAATTGTCTTCAATAGGAAAGGCTTGGATTGTTCATTAAAGCGACCTACACCAGACAAAAAAGGGTTAATAGATCGCAATATCTCTTTTATAAATGTTTTTAGTATGCCTCACAATAATGCTGGGCAAAAGGATTAATTTAACTCATTCTACCCCAGACACACCACAGCAAGATAAGGATCGACCATGATAGTTCAAGAGTGATGCCAGAATAGCTTGGCGCCTATGGGCGCCAAGCTATTCTGGCATCACTCTTGAACTATCATGGTCGATCTGTGTCCTGCACTGCAATGCAGTCTTCAGAGGTCAACGGCAAACTTTGGGGATTTCGGTGTTGGGGTAGCATGGGTTAAATTATGAAGTCTGCACGTCGTAAAACGATAAACTTTTCTGTGCATTTTTCTTTCCTTCGTTTGCAAGAGAGTTCCTTCCGGTATGCTCAAACTGCAGCGGAAACCTCTGTTACGTGTGCCTAATCATATGGATTGTGAAAAGATGGGTAGAGAAAAAGTAGATGTGAACACAACTTTGATAACCCGTTATATCAGCGAATCATTAGCAGTCAAAGTCCGCCTTGGAGCAGATCGCTTTAATCCATTAAACCCCACGGCCGCATTTCGCAAATTGTGGAGGTGTCACTAATGACTACCTACTAGTTTCAGGAAATGGATCGACCATGATAAAATGCAAGGGTAGAGCCACATTAGCTTGGCGCCATCAGGCACCAAGCTAATCTGACACCCTACCCTTTAATTATCATGGTCGATCCATCTCTGTCGTCGGGGCTAAATGAAACAGAGAAAGCAGATTCTTAGTGGCTGTTCCGTTTAATTAAAACTTTCCCAACACTAATTATGACATTGTGGCGGAGTAGACGATTTACTGAATTAAGTTCAACAAGCGGCAATGTTTGTCCGTCAGCTGGAATTCTTAACTAGATATCATATAGACCTTTGGCGCTCCGTAGACCAACCCCCCACCCAACCACCCCCCCCCCCCCCACTCCCCCCCCCCTCCCCTTCCCCTGCGGGGGATCGGAGACTATGTTTTTCTGAAAGTCTATACCAAGCCACTTAGCTTTCTAGATGTAAGATAAACACCGTATCAAAGATACCACAGAGTTTGACCAAACCCCCTCCCCCCCCCAAAGGGGTAATAATTTTTTTGGATAGGGGTACTAGATGGACATTAAAGCTATGATAACTACAAGAAAATACTTATTATTTGGTATCAGCGTATTCGACTTTTATCGGGATTCAGAAAATAATAAACTTTATTATATTCTTTTTAATACGCGATGACGTCACAACATTCCATATATGGACCCTATGAATATGGCACCATTTTTTAGGTGCGGTGTTTTGATGCATTTCTTCCGTGATTAGTGGAATTAAACGCACACAAAAGACTTTTTATATGCTAAAGCACTTCCAGTAATTTATGTGCGCTTCATATTTACGCAGTTTGTAAAATCTGGTGACGTCATATAATAATACAGTGAGCTTAAAGTAGATGGATTTTCACTACGTCTCCTGAATACTAATTTTTATAGCTAACTTGTACATTTTCAGGCTTTGAAGTGTGGTGGAAATTGGTCAGTTTATGCTAAGACTGTGAGTACTACGTCTAAGCTGCGGATAAATGTTAAAAAATTGAGGCAGATGGGTGAGAATGGGGGGAGGGGGGGGGGGCTGCAAGGGGCAATAAACACACAGTTTAGGTGCAACATTGTTTGCTCACAAAACTTGTTTTTTAGCATCAGCCTATTTAGCTCATTCTACCCCAACACCGAAATCCCTAAATTTTGCCGTTGTCCTCTGAAGACTGCATTGCAGTACAGGACACAGATCGACCATGATAGTTCAAGGGTGATGCCAGAATAGCTTGGCGCCTATAGGCGCCAAGCTATTCTGGCATCACCCTTGAACTATCATGGTCGATCCTCATCTTGCTGTGGTGTGTCTGGGGTAGAATGAGTTAAGCGAGAAAAAAACGTGGCCTGTAAAAGAGATATCCTGTCAAGCGAAATCTTGAAAAGCAGAAAGTGTTACCTGTCATTAAGGACCACCATGTTGGTGGCTTCTCAGGGAAGGGTACCTCTCTTTTAAAACAATGTTATTCTTGAAAAATAAGTTTTCCTGTAAAATATTCGTGGAGTAACATGCCTGGAGCGTTATGTCAAAGACCTGGTTAGTGAGGGTTGCCATTTTGTATTCAATTCTGAACTACGCCGGAAGGCGTGACTTCTTACAAGAACGTTAATAGACTGAGATCATTAGAATTGTCAGTCCGCCCACCTATTGAAACATTTCCTCGGACGTGACTGAAGGAATGTCAAGGCGATCTGAGATAATAATTGTATGGTGCCTGTGGTTTTGGACCTTGCTGCTGGAAGCCGTAAGGTCCAAATACCAAACATCAGCATAAATACATGGATTTGTATAATGGTCTTATGAACACAGCTTTGCTAACAATGTATGGTCAATACATAATACGACCCTCTTTACCGAGTCCGAGCCGGTGTAGATCGCATTCAGTTGAGCGTACAGTGTTGTGACAGCATTATGCGCTCAACTGAATGCTATGTTCACCGGCTTTGTACGATGTTGGATAACACAAGTATCTATACACGTTACTTTCTTCACTCAACCGAATCATTCTTAACCCCCTAACTACCGAGAAAAGTAAACAAAATCCAACTGCAAGAGGCATAGATCCTCATACTTCTTGCCGACATCACTTTGAATCCATGGTTCGTGGGACAGAGCTTTCCGTTTTCCATACTGACTTCTCTAAAACATGCTCTGTATTTCCGTTACTGGTGTCGTCTTCTCGGTTGTCCCGGGCTGAATCGATAAAATTGTGAGATGTCATGTTTTCATGGAGATTCATTTAAGCTCTGAGATGACTGCAAATGCCACTTTATTACTCCCTCCCTCTTATTAAACTTCCTTGCGATATGTCTTCTTTTGTTTTCCGTCCATAGTGCAAGTGTCGCTTTCACCCACGCCTTCACGCTCACAAGATAAGATACGGTCGCCATTGTTCTGTCCAGGTAAATCCAGGATTCATTCTTGATTCGTGTCTGAGTGTTCTGGTGGCCTGTCCATCTGAAGTGGCAGGTTGCACGTTCTTTCAACTTACAGTTTTCTGGTGCTGCTTCTGCTTCAAGACGGACACCTGGCATAAGTGAAGCTGATGAACATGCAGATGTCTTGGTACTGGTTTCAGACCACTTTATCAGTTTCAAATACAAGCGATCAAAATTGTGGAAAGACTAATAGCTAAGCTGACCCTTCAAACCACATGAAAGAACTGTACTTGTCTTTTACTGTGTTTGCCTTCAGAGTGAATGCGTGTGTTACACGTGAGCGTGCTTGTTGGGTTAAGCTTTGAGCCGATTTACATAATTGGGTAGAGCGCCTATATAATGAAACGATAAGCAGTAAAACAAGTATTTCTTTTCAAATCGAAACTGGAAAACACGCATTTCCGTTTTCATGATGTACTTTTTCAAAACGAGAAACCACAAACAGCTCATCGTCTTCATTTCTGAAAACCGCAGGGGAACAAGTTACAAAACTATTTAATGGACTGAGTGTTTTTTAATTTCAAAAAAGGAAAACTGTGAAAGAAAACTATTTGACTTAATAAAGAAGCTGTCTTACTAGACCTGTGAGTATATGTTGCCATTCATGCGTCGGAACATAAACTCATTCTGCTCGCGTCACACCACAGTATGGTTCGACTATGATAGTTCAAGGGTGGTGGCAGAATAGCTTGGTGCCTATAAGCGCCAAGCTATTCTGCCACCACACTTTAACTATCATGGTCGATCTGTCTCCTGAATTGTAATGCAGTCGTCAGAGGACAACTCCAAAAAGTGGGTATTTCGTACTTCGGGCACAATGAGTTTAGGTTTCGGATACGTGTCAAATTTACAGCCGCCGCGCTTTCGACGTTCCTCCGTGCATTTCATACACAATTTTGTATGAATACTAGCTCCAATGTCTGTCCGCTTCCACTTGCCTCACCCCCCTCCCCCCCCCCCCCTCGTCCACCCACACACACACGCTTCTTCTCTTCCCCCTCTCCCTGACTACCCAATCTCCCCTCCAGGTTCTGTCACTGAGTCTCACTGATCCGCAACTTTTGCTATGATTAAATCGACAAAGCCGACAATAACCACCATCGAGAGTTAGCCAGTTTCTGCGAAGGAAAGTAACTCTCTCACCGGCGTCTTACGTACGGGAAATATCCCTCACTTTGGCACATCCACACAGCTGTTTACTGTTACTCAATCAATACTCCATCAAAATGCCGCTCTAAATAATGATTCCTGTCCCTTTGAGAGACTAGTGATGTTGACAATGATTGAATTGTTCACTGAGTTATTCCATCGCAAAATGTTTACAGGTCTTTTCACAGAAACCTCATGTGCTTCATCTGTGAGCCAAAAGCAAAACTAGTTCTGCGTCGACACAAAGAACGTTATCGGGGTCCGATTGGCTGAAATGTCAGCTAATCGGACCTCACACAACAGTCTTTGCGTTGCGTAGCAGCATGTATACTAAATACTGTTGACCTGGTTCTAAAAGGTTGAGATTTAATTTCCGGTTCCGTTGATTGTTGTCTGCTCTTTGATCCGGTTTTACTGTGCGACTCAGGGCCGGACCTGGGAAAAGTCGATGGGGGGGTTACAGATTCAGTATAAAGCGAAGGCGCAAAGCGCCGAGCCTTCTAGGGGGGTCCGGGGGCATGCCCCCCCGGAATTTTTTTTTTTTCAAGGATGCAAAATGGTGCAATCTGGTGCAATCTGAGCCTTGAAAAAGCCATTTGTGATGGTCTGGGGACTTTGAGCTTTTTGAACAATCGAACTGACAAACTCTGGGGTACAAAAATTATCACCTGCCCCTCCCTTAAAAAAAACACCCACACCCACACCCACACACACACACACAAACATTTATTTATCAACAGAGATGTTTTGTATACTATTATTATTCACTACTTTTCGTTGATCGTTAACGGTATAAAGCTTTACCTTGTAGTTTATGAACATCAGGGCCCTGCTTTCACTTCAGTTCAGTCTTGCTGCACTAGGTTCCTCGGCATTAGTACCATTTGTGAATTGTATCTTCTGGCAAAACAGTTCACTGCCTCTTTGAAGTCAATATCAACATCCCTGTGCACTTTCAGTAAAGCAAGTGCATTGAGTCTCTGTTGCCCCATTGTAGAGCGCAGGTAGTTTTTCAGGTTGCGCAACTGACTGTTTGAACGCTCACACTCGGCAGTAGTGACAGGCAGGGTGCAAAGGTTCTTTAGCATGATGAACAGGTTGGGATAAAAATCCCTGTCACAGTGTTTCAGTGCTTCTGATGCCGTGGATGGGATGATAGCTGTCGCATTCTCAGCAGCACTTCGCCATTTGCAAACCCACCGTTGGTATTCTGCATCAAGGGTAGCGTTGTCTGGTAGGTCAGACTCCCACAACATTGCCAGTGTCTTCACCCTTCTGGAACCTGCATGAAACCATCCTGGTTGTCTATTAAAGTGCTTGGCACCAGACAGAGACCATCAACTGCTAGGTCAGCATTTTTGAACCTCGAGTCCAATTCGGTTGACAGGTGTTCCAAGAAAGGAATGGCAATGCTAATCTTGAAATATTCTTCTGGAGTGGCCGCAGGTTGGTTGTCACGGAGAGTCTGGCGGGATGCTTGACGAGGAACAACAACATCAGTTGTCAAAGCATTTGCCATTTTGCTGACTTCACCAAACCAGGCAACGAACGCTGTGTCGACATCTCTTCTAATAGAGGACATGCAGTTACTGACCTCTTTGATTTCCCTGTAGGCATCGACAACATCTTTTGTTCTTTTCTGGAGCTTCACTGTCAAGGGTTTTAAGTAACGCAAACAATTGCGGACGACAACGAATGCAACGAGGAAAACACTGCTGCTCAAGGTGTGGAGAAAGCCAGTTGCCTTGGTCAATGTCTCACTGTCCCAATTGTCACTGTCTTCACACATTTGTCCCAAACAGTCGTGAACAACCAGGAAGAGAGATGTGTAAACCTCCAGTGCTTCATGTTTTTCTACCCATCTTGTTCTGCACAGATCAACAAGCTTTGTCTTTGTCGTGTCAGGCTGAGATGCTTCGATGGTATCTTCAAGTTTTCGTTGTCTCTTTGGAGAGTTTGAGAAAAAACAGTGACAGTTCCCTCAGTGCTCCCATCATGTTCTTCACTGCAGGCAAGCCGCATGCTTTTACAATGCAGAGACTCAAGCTATGGGAAGCACAGTGAAAGTACAGTGCTTTGTTGTTCCTTGCTTGAAAACGTGCCCGCACTCCTTTAAACTTTCCTGCCATGTTTGCGGCCCCGTCATAACCTTGTCCTCTAACATTGTTGAAATCAAGCCCCCACAAGCCCAGACACTCAACAATCTTGTTGTAAAGTGTTTCACCTGTGGTATCTCTGCACTGGACAAAAGCCAGGAACTCTTCACGAACTTTCAGACTTCCATCGACGAATCTCAATATAATTGAAAGTTGTTCCCAGCTTGAGCTGTCTGTGACTTCGTCAGCAAGCACGGTAAACTGTTTTGCTGCAATAATTTCTGCAAGAATCTTGTTGCGGATCTGATCACCAAGAACCTCTATCAGTCTGTTTTGTGTACTTTTTGAAATGTATGTGGCCTTCTTATCGCATGTATCTAGATGTTTCCGGAGAGTTTCATCTCCTGCATTGATGCACAGATTCAAAAGGGCATTGAAATTGCTTCTGTTCTCACTCTGAAGAATGCCATCATCACAGTTGCCCCTCAGAGCTAACCCCTGTCTTCCACACACTTCAACAATCCTGAAGAGGCTTGTCAGAACTTGTCGATTTGCAGCGATGTTTTCTGCATTTTTCTGATTGATTTCACTGGCGATGCTCTGCTCTGGTTTATCCATGATTGTCAAAAACTGCTCTCCATTTGCCATTGCATCTTTGTGGTATTGTAATAACGAGTGCTTTTTGATCTGATCACAGGCTTTATTCCAGTTCTTGCATGGCGTCTTCACAAACTTGCCCAGGTTTTCAGTAGACTTTGCAAATAATAGGCAATACTTGCAGTAAGCCCCATCCTCGAAAGGATTGATTGATTGTACATTGCTTAACGTCCCGACAGCAACAAGGCTTTCTCAGGACGTGCCTGCACTGCTTGTGAAAAAAAAAAAAAACTAAACAGAACATTGAATGTATGTCGCCAGCCGGTCAAATACATTAAATAAACCTAACACATGGGCCTAAATAAAGCTAAGACCATTTAGCAACACACATCCAATATCAAGAGCTACAGGCAGTGCAGACAGTAGGGAGAGTTTTAAAATGGCAAATACAGGTGAATGGACAAAGGGTAGACAGAAACACATGCCCCAGAATAGAGAGATAAACCCACCCTGTGGGGCTGACCAGGGTGACCCTGGGAACTAAAAAATACCTAACCCCACCCAAGTCCCCCAGGGCAGACCCGGGTGGGGCTCCTCGAAAGGAGAATACACAAGCCAGGAGTACTTTTGCAACCACTCATGCTGAAATTTTCGGTTCTTGTTGTTTATCACTGTTGTTGGAAACTGAAAACCAGGTGATGGTCTCCAGTGTTGCCTTAGAAGATGCTCCTTGTCACGGCTTGACAGTGAAACGACTCGCGTGTGTTTCTTGAAAACTTCACCAAAATCGATATTTTTGTTGCTGGTGATCTGAGAGGAGAAATCTGAAGAGTCAGAAAGCAGGCTCACATCAGGCTGGTTGGTCATTGGCATGGCAGAGGATTCAGAAAGCAGGCCCCCGGCAGGCTGATCAATGCTTGAGGAGGAGTCTGAAATACAAATAAAAGTTGGGTCTATGAGAAGTCTGAAATACTAAAACGATTGTGTGTGTACCTGTGAGAGAGAGAGAGAGAGAGAGAGAGAGAGAGAGAGAGAGAGAGAGAGAGAGAGAGAGAGAGAGAGAGAGAGAGAGAGAGAACAATGAACAATGAACAATGAACCTTTATTTTCCAACGGTAGAAGTTATTGGTAACAGGACCAGTTTTCAAACTTGCCGTTGCTACATCTACTACATAAGTGACATAGACATGTAAACATACACATACCACACACTGCTGCATGCACTGCTGCATTCGCTTACGCACGCACGTCACGCACCACGCACATACACACACACATACCCACACACGCACTCAGGTACGCACGCATGCACATCACAACTCGCGCATGCACGCACGCACACACACACACTCATGTACACCGCAATTCAGTACGCATGCACACACGCACGAACACTCACACACACACACACACACTTACACACGCACGCACTCAGGCACATACGCACAAAAACAAACACACGCTCTCGGACACGCACTCCAGACATTCCTACCCGCATACGCGTACGCACAAAAATATAAAATGAGTAAAAATACAAAGTAAAGCAATAAACAAAGAATCATTAAGTACATTAAAGTTCATACAGCAAGGGCAAATATGTATGCAGGTGCTATCTCCCCCCCCCCCCCCCCCCCCCCTCTCTCTCTCTCTCTCTCACGCCGACACACACACACATACACACACACAGCATGCACGCACGCGCACACACACACACACACACAGAGTCACACATACTGAGAGAGAGAGAGAGAGAGAGAGAGAGAGAGAGAGAGAGAGAGAGAGAGAGGGAGAGAGAGAGAGAGAGAGAGAGAGAGAGAGAGAGAGAGAGAGACCTGCAACAAGATAATTACATTTAAAGCATATATATGTCTTCGTTTACACACTTCAGTCAAGCTTAGATATATATTTATGATCTGAAATAACAGCTTTTCTTTTTAGACCCCTCCCCCCAAATGATGGACAAAATCTTTGCTACCTTATGACTCGTAGAGTCTTCTTAGGCTAATGATAGCCAATAGAACACACCAGTCATTTTGTTTAATATTAATTATTAAATTGAAACACTCAATCACGTATCAATTTCAGGTTGTATTTAATTTAATTTTTTTTTTTGAGAGGGGGGGGGGGGGGGGGCGGGCGGGGCAGTAAATTACTCACCAACACTGCTTTTACTTGTTCCCATGTCACTGTTTCGAACTCCACTGCCAGTGGTCTCACTTTGGGTTGATTTTTGTCTCTTTCGAGGAACTGCATCATCTGCCGTTTAGAAAAACAACTTTTATTATTATTATTATTATTATTATTAAAGGTTTTCTTATATAGCGCTTACCTGTAAACAGCTCTAAGCGCTTTACAATTTACTCAACAACAACAAACAAAAAGAAAAAAAAACAAAAAAACAAAAACAAAGACATAACATAAAAATTAAAACATGAAATTATCCTAAAAGCAACAACAAAAATGTAAAATAAAATAGAACCGTCTTTTCAACATCTTATATATGATTATGCATTGCAGGTGTTAACACGTCTACTACAATTTTACAATAATAATTTAATATAAAAAAAACAGTGGTTTTCTGATTAGTTCTTAGCTTATTTTAAATTTCATCAACAAAAGGCCTAAGGGTGAATAATCTTATTTTGTAGCACGCTGTTCACAGGCATAGGAACTGTTAACAAATTTGCTGATTTTCAGCAGTTGGCAAAATTTCAGCACATTTTTATTTTCCATTTTATTATGTGAAAAAGGCAGTGGTTGGGATGCCGTCATGATGGCTTCTTGTCGTTCCAAAAACCGAAGTCGTCATGACGGTTTCGCACCCGGAAAGGCTATGTTGCCGTCACAATTGATGGCGACGCTGTCAAAGTGGTGTCAGATAGGCTATGGTTTCCATAGTCAGCCATCAAGACGGTTCTGTTCTGCTCTCCGAAGAGATTTACGTCACAATACATAGCTAGTAAGCTGCACTACTGAAAACGATACCTTATAACTTAGCCCTTGGTTTTGTTATTGAAAACGATATTTTGCCGTCCAAAGATTTTTTTTATAAATATAAAAGCAATATTGATCATTGATGCCGATATCTTTATTCTTTAAATTGACATTTTTAAAGTTATATATCATAATACTTTGTGAAATAAATTTTAGGCTATGCATTACTTTAATTGTTACCTGTTTTGGTATTTTAATAAGTGGGGCTGTTTTATATCTATGATATTCATTATATGCAGCTAGTATCAGCTCCTACAGCATAGGCTACACTCACAGGAAGGAAGTACCGGCGCCATAGCCACGTGCTCATTTGAATCGAATTCGGAATGGGTGAATTTTACCTAGTTCTACTGACTACATTTCTTTTATGAGACAATTGATTGATTGTACATTGCTTAACGTCCCGACAGCAACAAGGCTTTCTCAGGACGTGCCTGCACTGCTTGTGAAAAAAAAATAAACAGAACATTGAATGTATGTCGCCAGCCGGTCAAATACATTAAATAAACCTAACACATGGGGCCTAAATAAAGCTAAGACCATCTAGCAACACACATCCAATATCAAGAGCTACAGGCAGTGCAGACAGTAGGGAGAGTTTTAAAAAGGCAAATACAGGTGAATGGACCAAGGGTAGACAGAAACACATGCCCCAGAATAGAGAGAAAAACTCACCCTGTGGGGCTGACCAGGGTGACCCTGGGAACTAAAAAGTACCTAACCCCACCCAAGTCCCCCAGGGCAGACCCGGGTGGGGGTTTTATGAGACAAAATTGGATTTAAAAATGTACCCACCTTCTGAAATGGAGCTTGATGAAAACCAGCATGACAGTCGCCTACTGCCATCAGCATCTGTTTTTTTCAGTTTCGGCATTTTCGAGGAGACAGCAAAAGTCACTGACTTATATTTACTTGACCTCTGACTAAGACAATTTTCGCTTTGAGTTCCTTCGCGCATCTTAGCCGCGCACTTTTGCATTGCCCTTTCCGGTACCAATGTGAAAAGACACGTCGAAGTACGAGTGCATACGAAGTTATTTGGACTGTTTTGACTATTTCGGCACGATGTCGAAGCGACAACACGGTGGGAGTCGTTGCAGTTTTAGCAAGTGTGACACGGACAGTCTTTTTTGTCGTGGTGTGTCTTTTCACGGCTACCCGAAAGCAGGTGTGAGCGAGGAGCAAGATGCATGGAGAAACCGGTTGATCTACCTCGCAAGCAGGACCGACAAAGGTTTCAATCCGAACGCAGCGAAGATTTGTTCGCGACATTTCACTGACGATTGCTTCGAATACATGGGAAAGCGTAAGTCTTTGTGTTGTGTGTTATGTCAGTTCTCTCAGAGCCATGTGTGACTGTGTGTTTTCCAACGCGGCAATAATATATAGTGTAAACAAGCCGATCTGGATCCGGCCTCGATCGTGAACTGTAATCTACATAATATCAGATAACGTAAAAATAATATTTAAAATTAATTAATAAAATAACTCACATGCTAACACTCAAATAAAGAGAGACATGTTAACCTGTTGACTTTTTAGTACATTGAAAATGCAAATCTTTGTTACTATGTTTAATCAAAAGAAGTTAAAATAATGAGACAGCTGACTAAAAGAAGAGAAGAAATAGCTATCAAATTGAAAGAGAAGTGTATTTATTTGCATATGTGGCTTGAAGCATTCTCAGAAGATTATGAATTAAATTTTATAAAATAGTTTGCGCTTTCATTGATGCTTTAAAATTTATTTTTTAATGAAGGAAATTGTAAGCAATTAGTTTAGCAGATAATATATTTTAATTTTCCATTGCACCATTTAGAAACTAATGCATGTATATTATTTTTATTACTAATACTATTAAAAAAGAATATCTTAATTTTTAAGTGGTGTAATGGAATGTTGAAATATATTATCTGCTAAAATAAATGCACGTAATTTCCTTCATTAAAAATAAAATATATTCTTTTTCAACACGCTCCATCAGATCTTAATAATAAAAAAATGCATCAAGTTAGTGCCAATTCCTGATTACAGCTGTGCGGTATGTAATGTAGTCACAGTGACGGTGGTGACACACTTTCTTGAATTTTAGATCTACGAACGTTGTTTGTATCGAATAATAACATGAAGAATATCCTTTTCCATTAACAATTTTTTTGTTGACAGCCCAGGTTGTTTTTTTTTGTGTGCAATTGGGAAACCCTCCATAATCTGCCCCTGACTGTATCTCAATAATGAATATTTTCCTGGATGGCGAATCTCCAAGGAAAATACAAAATTAAGTGTTTGTTACAACTTACAGCTATTATGTCAAGACAATTTTGGGTACTTTGGTATTTGAATGTGTTTGTTTAGGGGTTTTGTTAATTGTTTTCCTTTTCATTCCTAATTTAAAGCTAAGGTTAGATGATTTGGCCCCAAAAAGCTTGTTTGAGGTTATTCAACCCACCATATTTTTATTGTGGTCCCTACGCCTTTTTGTGCAGTGGGCTGGAAAGGTTTTTTTCCCCCTTTTTTAAGCCCACATTTTTCCAGTTTCGGAGATGTACAAACATATTATTCTAAATTTCTGACCTGTACGTTCATATTTTCCCAGATATCTGGAGATATACACATATAGCCCTCATATTTTCTTTTCAGCTCAGTGAACATTGTTTTTCTTACTATGTTCTAAGCGCTAACACTGTACCACATAAAAGAAGCTGTTTTTATTTTTCTTTCTAACTAATGGAATTTCACATGTTTTCAATACGACAATAGATTTAAATATACAATTTGTGTTGCAGAAACAAAGGAAGAATTCAGAGGCCGTCGACTGAAACGTGGGGCGGTACCAACCTTGTATCTTCCAAAGGAGTTTGCTAGCATCCCAAAGCACAGACGCACCAATGCAGTATGTACTTTTTCTTTCTTTTTTAAATTTTATTATTTATGGGCAAAAAAAAAAAAAAAAAAAAAAAAGTTGGTTTCAGATCACCCGACCGACCCTATATTTTACCAAATTTGTTTGGTTTTTGGAGTAAGAAAAAAAAACTGAAAGTTTGTCATCGTCAAGAGAAATAACTTCATCCGGCCAAACTGAACAAGAAGACATTTCGTCTTCCTAGTGCAAGCTATGCTGAGTGCGTTGTGCTTACTGTCTTGTTTCGCAAAAACACAGAATATATATATATATATATATATATATATATATATATATATATATATATATATATATATATATATTGTTCCTAACCTACCTACCCTAATTTCCCTCCTAGCACAGTTCATTGGGCCTTAATCGGTCCATTGATGGATCCTGATTGGCTGTACAACTTCCTAACCTAAATTTCCTCTAGCCAGTTCATTGGCCTTAATCGGTCCAGTTGATGGATCCTATTGCTGACTGGCACAGCATTGGCTCCATAGTGGGCCATTGAAAGGGCGAATAATCTGTGCTACCTGGGATTTTTTTGTGGTCATAAATATGCAGTGGAACACTGTTAACGCAATTAGGGATAACATGTTTTTCTGCTTAACACAACCAAGAGGATTTTACTATATTGGCCATGTTGGTTAACAAGGAAATCTGGTTAACGCAGTCAAATTTGCTTATCCCCAGGAAAACGTGTTAACTGGGTATCACAATAATCGGAAACCAACTTTTAAAAAAATATATCTCACATACTGTTCACAGCAGAAATGTGAAAATTGGTATTGGGATACTTTGTAAGGCCGATGCAATACTGCGAATGCAAAGTTTCCAAAAATGCGTAATTTAAGCAACAAAAAAAAGCGTTAATCGCCCTTTGGTAAAGGATTACATGTGATATATGCATGGCTGTTCTCATGTACCAAGGTTTATTTTGTTCCAGTGATAGTTTGGAGAATTAAGCATGCACAATTTATGTGTGTCTTTTGTGTATTTTGCAGTTGGACAAATGCAGAAGGGTGCAAGAAGATGCGTCTGATCCTGAAGGGGAGAAAGCTGCATCAGATTTGCCACATGCAGACAACTACACTTACAGCAGTCTAGCCAACCTTCAGGAGGACCTTCAGCTGATACCAAAACCTTGGTGTGTGATTCTGAACAGTATCTGCACAGTTAAGCTTGCTATTGTTAGGAACGGTAATGTTGAGAGGGAGGTAGAGAATGATTCACAAGGGAGAGTAAAAGCATCTGTAAAGATTCTGAGCATTCCAGCTCCAAAGCTGACCACGACATTTCTTGACCAGACTCTTGTAAGGTTCCTTTCGAACCTGAGTGACATGTGGGTGTGTGGAGGAGTCACAGGTTCAGATTTTCAAGAGTTGGCAGCTCTACCGGATGCATCAAATACAAGACAGTACTTTCGACATGTGACCAATGATATTGACAAGGACTCCAACTTTTGTCAAAAATCATGTGTTAGGGCAAGAGACTGCGACCTTCTCATTCATGGTAGCTGTCTGTGTAAGCAGTGCTCTGCAACTGAAAAACTACTTCAGCAGAGATTGCAAAGAAGGGAGACCAGGACACTGCATGAAGTCCATAAAAGGAAATGTTCTGCCTATGCCTATGGTACCTAAAATGATCAGTTGTGGGTGTGGTGTTTTTAGTGAACTAAATCAGTAAATAGTCTAAGGTGTGTTGAGTGTATTGATATGTGAGAGTCATAACACTTCAAAAGCAGGCACTGATGGGCTAGATTATGCTAATTTTCTGCAAAGTGTGCAGTATGGTGAATGTTATCAGTTGATTCCGAACGAGAGTGAACATTCAGTTTTTGTAGGTATTAATGAAGAAATTACAAATACTACTGATATTGCTGTTTGTTTTGTGGGTGATGGTAATAGTGATGTTAACCGCTTTGATGTTTTTATATGTTGTGTCGGTGACAGTAATAATCGTTAAAAAAAAAAAAAAAAGAGGTTTCTATTATATAGCGCACTTATAAGCTCAGAGAGCTTCTCAAGGCGCTGGCCCGAAATATCCAGCAATCACAAAATAGTTTGCTGAAGTCGGGATTCGAACCCACGTCGCCCAAGATGCACTCACACAAGTCGTGCGCTCTGACCACTGAGCTACGTGTTGTGAAGATGGCGATTATAAATGCTGTGCTGATTATGATGATGACGGCGATAATAATATGGATTGTAATGGTGAGGATGTTGATTATAATTGCAAACAAGACACATGCATACTGTAATGGTAAATATATAAAATAATAGCACACCACCTAACATAGTATGCTTGAGCCTATGTTTAGTCTTTTATTTTGTTCACTATTTTCCTGTAAGCTGTAACGTGTGACACCATGACACTTTAAGCAACAACAAAAAATATCTTGATTATCTTTTTCTTACTATAATGACATAATCCACAAAAAGCCAACTCTTTTCTAAAGCAAACTTTATTGGTTTCATCCTTTTATTGTCATTGTCAACCATATTTGACTAAGTGCCAAAAGGTGGGACACGGAAGGGGTGCTGATATGATTTCCAATAAAATCATGTATATTTACATCTGAAAACTGAATTGTTTTATCTGTGTGAAAGAGTGAATGTGTGAATACTATAAATACTTTCAAGCAGTAATTTCGAGTATTTTGAGCAATATTGTCCTAAATGTGTGATATTCAGCCAGAAATCATGGCGCCCAAAATGGACACTTAGCAGTCTGCTTCAGATGATGGGCATGTACTCAGTCTCAGTGCAACAAAGACGCTTGAAATCTAGCAAGTAGATTAATAAGACATTATTCTACGCTCATAGGTTTGTCATATCAATCAATGTTTCTGAATCCGTGCGAATATGGTCGTTGAATTTTACCGTGTCGTACGTCAAACGTGTTGTAAGACCGTCCCCCGAAACTTTGTCTTTGTTTACTATCCGAACGAGTTGCGTTAGAGATTATCCAAAAACGCCACTGTGTAGGAAGCGATGCAAAAAAATCAATAGACACAAGCGAATGATCTGAACGATAACCTGAGTTAATTTTTGCCTTAGTAACCTCTACCAGTACCATCAAACATTCCGATACCAGGAAATAATCTAATCTGCCTTGTTGAGCAGAGTTAAAGCGACGCCATGTGTACTGTCTAGATGCTGGGTGAAGCACCCTCCATACATCCACTAGGTCATACACCTGCATACATTCAAGCACCTTTTGCATTGATCGAGGGTGGTTAATATTTCTATACCTGTACGTATCTATACTAACATCCAGTACAACATTCCAGTCACCTACTACTATTACATATTGATTATCTAACCTACCTACTTCTTCAAAGACAGTTTCAAAAAAGATGGGAGAGTCCCCATTACTAGGCCCATATAGGTTAACAATAGTCATCCGCTTACCCTGTATCATACTGTATGTCAATATCTAGTACAATATAAGCGCCATCATTACTTCTAATCACATTATGTACTTTATACTTAAAGTTGTTGTTAAACAGAATTGCAACTCCTTTGCTATTTGTATCATTACCACATAGAAAACATTCAAAGCCCCACATGGCCCTTAGCATGTGTTCATTTTTAGTCTTGAGATGTGTCTCTAGCAAAAAGTAGATAGAAGCCTTTAACTGTCTGAGGTAGTCTAGCACATCTTTCCTTTTCTGATACTGGCCAAGCCCAAAGACCATTGGCATTAAAGGTACATATTTGTAATGGACTGTCATTGGTAATACTAGCCATACTGGAAGTGGAGTTTGTTTCCAGCCGTTACAGGCAGCAGTTTGCATATATGGTCAAACCGGCTGACTGTATCATCAGTACTGAATGTGTGGCAGGTGCACACAACGGCAATTCAAGTGAGTGGCAAAACGAACCAAGGTGACTGAACAGGTGCAGGGAACAGGAGAAAAAACACATATATTTTACACGAAATGTTCCATACTCTAATAACCCTGTCATATAACAAAGTGTGTGTTCTACGCTCAGCATATAGGAGCAAACCATGTACAAAGAAAAAAAACCAAGAAAAAACAAAAAAAAAAGGAAAAAAAGTTGATATATATATATGCAAGCATTACCGCTCTTCTCCTTCGGGAGGATATCCAGCAATACAGTATCCATGAGGAATGACACCATTAACAAGGTGTAGCGTTCAGGAATACCTGTAGTTCCCTCCTAGAATAGCAATTACAATATATATTTATAAGTCAGTGCTATATCTATACAAAAAAGGACACATATATATTTGGCCCCTCCAACTCCAAGTAACATGTAAAGAGAAAGGTAATTAGGGGTAAAAGTAAAGTACGAATGAACAAAGTTGTAAGTCATGCTGTACCCAACAGAGAGACAAGTGGGCTGAACTGCTGCCCTGGACTTTAATAAGGCTTGACCAGTGTCGCAGAGCCGCACGCACTCACCCGCTGGTCAGCCCTGTATATTAATGTTAGCATTTGGTAGTGCTCAACAAGTAAAATACCCACCACATACACATCAACATGCATGTCAATGTACACGCACATAAGGCACACATGTACACTAGTCATGGAAAAAAAAGAAAAAAAAAAGTATTCATAAAATTTGTCTGCACGTGTACACCCACCTGTGCCCGGTGGATGTGTGTAATACGCACCCACCTGGCACAAACACACACACCAGAGCGAGTATCAGGTATGTACACATGCTCCCGGCACAAATACCCTTACATGCACACACACACACACACACATGCCATACACGCGTAAATACACATGCACATGTACACACTTCTGTGCATGAGAAGAGTACATGTACCCTAATTACAAAAGTACCCATCATATGTGTTCACCCGCACAGCACACCCATGCCGGGTAGAAGCGTATGATACGCATCCACCCGGCACAAATGCACCCGCAAGCACACACACATACCAAAGCATATATGTACAAATTATCCAGCACATCTGTACAAGCAGACATGCATACCCATGAACATGCACGTGCACATGTAAGTGTACACACATGCAAGCATGTATGCAGGCACACATGTACGCACACACACCTGCTCCAAAAAATAAACAGCATAACAACATACATAGGTACCCAGCAGAAAGTACCTGGACATACATGCACACGCCCGTACACATGTATCTGCGTTATTATATATACATAATTATACACACCTGACCTGTGACACACGCAGCATAAATAATACCCAAAACAACTTGTAGCCACATGACACACTACAATGTTTCTTCATCCATCACAACACCACTGAAAAGTATTGCAGAAAGGACGTACATTTTGAGGCATGTCACTGCTCGAGGCATGGACATTCCGGGCCGACCCGGCACACGAATTAACACACACAGAGTGACCCCTGTGAATGGGCGTTCGTATACCAAAACGATTCGGACTGCCCATGCCGAGAATAAAGTGTACGTACCGTGCCTCGCCAAGAAAGGTGTGTCCAGTCCCTCGGCGTCTCAGTCTCAAACACCAGATGCCAGTGACATAGCACATTACACCATCATGACCATACGAGCCTGGCTCACAACACACTCCATCAGAATCACCTCCTGCCTCACACTGAGGAACAGACCTCGTGCGAACTTATTGACCTATTGGCCAGAGTAGCCGCTCTTGCCCAGGTAGCGTGTCACGCGTAAGGTTACAGGTCACAGGTGAAAAAACACATGTAAACAGAGGGTGGTCACAAAGATTGCAGAGCATCCACTGCCTACATGCAGCCAGCTCCGCGATCGGGTGCACATCGAAACTTATGCAGTTTAGGCAAAGAGTCCACATACAACCGATCGCCGGGCTAGCTCAGCGCTGAAGCGTACGTCGTCTTCTCTCCCGTGGTGTTGTTGTGTCTGGGTCACTTCCAATAGGCACCTTGTCCACCAAGTCCGAGATTGAGGCTATACGTATCACCCTGGAATCAGATTTGCGCTTTACATAGACACTCCCACGTTTTGTCCACGCATCCTGCGCTGCAGGGTGGTAGTCCCAGCACTGGGACAGCAGAGTGTAGTTGCTATGAGTTAAGTCCTCGGTTATGATGTAGGAGGTGTTCTTTAGTTTCCGTCTATGGAAAAGCACTAATTCTGCAGCCTTTCTCGACATGAATCGCACGATCACAGGTCTCGGCCCTCGCTGTTGTTGCCCACTTCCCTGTGATCGCTGCTGTAGTTGACCTATGCGATGGCAGGCCTCAATATCTCCAGGCTGTATACCGGGCAGCTGTAGCTTGTCTTTGAAGATCTGAAGGACTTTCTTTTCGCACTCCTCTACGGTCTCTCTCTCTGCCTCTGGTACCCCCAGTATGCGAACGTTATTTCTTCGGGTGTAATGTTCCAAGTCGTTCGAACGCTTCTCTGCTACGGAGGCTAAAAACTTCGCCTCCGTAGCCAGACTGGTTGCCTCCTCTATCTTCTTTCTACACTGGTCCAATTCAACTTTCAGTGTCTGATTTTCCACTCTTAGCTCATGCATCTCGCCTCTCAACTCCTCGAATTGCTCATTCACTTTGTCTAGCTTTGCAGACATTTCGCGAAGCAGTCTCATTAGATCAGCATTAGAAGGGTCACTGACCTGTACGTCGTCACCAGTGGATACGAAGACCGTGGCAGACGAGGCAGACGCGGTAGCAGACGACGCATTCTTGTCCGCAGTCTCCGCCATGCTGTTTCGCCGCGTAGTTTGGAAGTGACACTTGATCGTTGCCCTGCTGTCCGATGCCGGCTCCGCCTTGCTTTTCTTCTTCCTGGCTTTCTTTAGAAGTGCCGCTTTTCTCTGTCTGGCCGCATGGCTGGGTGTAGACTGATCAAAACTTGAGTCAGTTGTAGTAGATTCAGCCTTCCGTTTAGCCTGGCCCAGCGGCATACCTGTAGAGTTCACTAGGGCCGACCATCAGCATTTTCAGTGTCAGAGATTTACGGTCCAAGATGTCACATTTCAGAGGTAAAAATGATATCCTCCGGATGGTTGAAAAGGCAGGGAAACGATTAGCACATCCTCGTTGTTGTAATTGCTTCGGGGAAGAAGTAATTAAAGAGAATCTGCATAAATCAGGAGCCCCTGAAAAAATTCAACCTGCCTGTGGCCTGAGCAGTGCTCACCTCCCCTATTGCAGAATCTTGCTTGGTATTGAAAGATATCTGATGGTAAAAAAGACAACTCTGTGAGACAAACTTGAATTATTTACCCCTTTGTCCCAAATCAGGAGACCACCTTTTGGCACTTAGTCATTTGCATTTTCATTGCATTTCTTTAAGCCCCCTTCTAAAAGCTCTGCTCTGCTTCGAGCTGGCCTCTCGACTTCGAAGTCGCTCCATGTAGAGTTTACACTCATGGTGAATCCTCACCCTAAAGTAGTGGCTAACAATGGCTGAAAACAACCTTTCATTCAAATTGTCTTTGCTGTCCACACCTTGCAAACACTCCTCAAACTTCAACATTATTTCTTTATCACTGGAGCATAACTGCTGAAAGTCTGTGCTACTAAAGGACTGCGCAACTTGGCCAGTATAGTCACGGAACTTCACCTCCAGCATCTCAAACAGTTCTTTCGACATCTGATGTAAATGGGTGAGTCCACCCCTGTCCAGTGTTGTTGTGAGTGAATGGCTACTTTCCTCCTCACACTGGAAAGCATCAAGACATTCCAGAAATGCTGGGGGAAGTCGCTCTTTCTGTTTCCGCAGAATACATCCACCAATGTATGGGACAACCTTACTGTCAAGCTCAGTTAACTCCGTGTGCTGTCTCTGCACAGAAAGCTCACTCGTTCTCGGATATGCCAGACTTATCAAGCGTTCAAAGAGTTTTAAGCACAGAAATGCAGCGTTGGCAGCAGTGGTGTCAATGGCTTTCATGACATCAAGGCGATGTTTGAGGAATTCCTGGTGGTACCGCATCCATGCTTTCTCTCTTGTGGCGCTGTGAAATTTTCCAGCAGGCATCAGGCATGCAGTCATGAAACCCACTGCTGGCAGGACTGCTTCAGCTGTAAAAACACACATAAGCAAAACATCCCAATCACAAATAAGCCCACCAAAAAAAATATAAAATTGGGTAATCTGACCAATCCTATATTTCACTATTCTAAGTACATCTGACCCTAAATTTTTGTGGATCTAATCACATGATTATACACTTGAAAAATAAAGAAGCAAAATGAATTTTTCAATTAAAATGCATTTTTTTGAAAAATACTTACCGATGGTATTACACTTAGGAATGGCTCTTAGCTGGCCTAATTTTAGCCAAATTTTGGTTGTGTCCGTATAAGGGGGTGTTGGCAGGAGTGGGGCGCCATAGACTATGCCAAACCCGAATAGCCTCCCCTTACTCACATCCGGTACAAGATTACCCAGCATACCCCAGTTTAGTTCTTAGCGAACTGCGGCAAGCGGGGCCGGAGGGAGGGACCTTCGAGTAATACCATCGGTAAGTATTTTTCAAAAAAATGCATTTTAATTGAAAAATTCATTTGTTTTCTCAAAACACATTACCGATGGTATTACACTTAGGAAGAATCACAAAGAGGAGGTGGGTGCTGCTATAGCGCCCCTACTGCCAACCACATTGCCCACAAACTCGCCCTCCTGCAGCACACTCCCGATAATTTTAGCTAAGATACCTGCGGCGCCTAGGGCGCCGGGAGGGAGTGTTGCGCTGCTGCGGTGTCTCCCACCAGCGAGAGGATCTGTCGCTGGGAGGAGAGGTCCCTCAGGTAGCAGCGGGCGAAAGTGGACTCCGCTCGCCATCTCATAGCCGCCACAAGACTTTGACTGCACCGGTGCTGTCGCAGCGGAACTTGCGGCCATGGCTCTGACCTCGTGCGCCGCGATGTGCAACATGTGGCATCAACAGGTCAACGTCCTGGAAGGCCGGGCGGATAACTCCCCGGAACCAGGAGGAGCAGGTCTGGGCTGAGATACCACGTCTACCTGTGGACAGAGGGAGAAAACAGGTGTGTGCGTCCCCCTGCGCCAGCTTGGTCCGGCGCAGGTACACACGGAAGACTCTCACCGGTTCCTATTGTCTGGGCTACTGAGTGGAATCTGACACTCGTACGGGCAGACAGACATAGACTGTAGGGCAGCCAAGGCGACCACGACTTGGCCCTGAAGGCTGGTACCGTAGTAGTTGCACGGCGCCTTCCGTCCGTAACAGCCAGCCATCTGTGTGTGTGTGACGACAGCGCGTACGGATACTGACCCTGGAAGAGGTAAGGCTGTCACCGGGTTTTGAAGTCTGTTCTCCCGGGTGGCACCCAACACGCGCAGGGCGAAACAACTGTCGCCGTCAAGTAGGCCGCGTCTCGTCCAGGCAGATGTGTCAGGTAGCTGTAGCATGAACCGGTCGACTGGCACTGCCAGCCACCCGGGTGTGTGGACAGCGTGCATAGTACTGAGCCTGGAGGTTGAGTCAAGGACTGCCCTGAAGCTCTCCTCCTTGAAACAGCCGTCAGGCGCGTCATGTGCCGGGTTCCAACAGACGAGGTTGAGATCCCGTAAGCCCCCAAGGTAGATCTTGGTCCCTGCGCAGCACAGCGGGGCATTCCAAGCGAAGGGAGCCTCTGAAAGTGAGGTTTTGCAGCTACCCGGGTCTGATGAGCGCAATCGCCTGTAGGAGTCGGCGATCATGGTGAGATAGTCCTGAACGGTGAAAGGGGGGGCCGTCCTTAGGAGATGAAAAACCCCGAGGAAGCACCCTGCCAGCTGGGGCTTCGTCCAGTTCGGAAGGAAGAAGGTTGTCATTCCCGTCACACAGCGCTCGTCATCTACCCTCGCAACTCGACTGGTTGAGGGTCTGCGGGTTGTCTCGGTAGCACCCATGGCCGCCGTAGGAAGCCTCTGTGGAAGAGGGCTTGCTGCCCAATCTCCGGGTGCGCACCTACATCCACCAACCTGCAACACAAGTAATGGCGGACAACCAAGCGTATAATTCGGCATTCAATCTCGATGGCGAGCAGTGGAGCTGGAAGATCTGGCCACAGCGACGCCTCCCCGCGCGGCAGGCCTCCAGCGCACTAGCCTCTCCCAATTACGCCCTCCTTCTCCAAGCAGAGGAGGTGTCAGGTTGAACGGTGATCCCCTAGTAAGTCATCCGTCCTAAGAGAGCTGAAGAAGGGACTGAGAGTCCCTCCTACACTGCCCTGCTCCCGTCTACTGGGAGTCCCACTCGAACAGGACGACCACGCACTCCATCCTCGACGGAATCCCGGCGAAGAAAACACGTAGTACCTGTCCCGTAGCGTCGGCCCTCTAGTCGACGGCGAAGTGGGCATGATCCCAGCCTACCGCCCGGCTTGCCAACTGGTTACGACTTCGAAACTCGAGTTGTCCCAGGTCCTGGAGACGCACCGCTGCTCTCAGGTCTTTGTCTGGTATCTGCCGAGATGACGAGGCACTTGTGTCGAGTCGAAGGACGAAGATCGTGCTCCAATCTACCGTCTAGTGTAAGAGCTGCGTCGACCCTACTGCCACAGGCCCGAGCGCAACGACCTCTCAGGAACTAATTCCTGCCCAGTTGTCCCGTCTAACTCCCTGTACTTGCGCCCCCGGCCGCAGGATCCACAGCGCCGAAAGGGAAACTTCCTGAAGGCGCTACCGAGGGTAAGTCCATCCGCTCCGGTCCGGCGCTGCAGCCTGCCGGAACTCCAAGTCGCCGCCACCCAGGGAAGCGAACGCTTCCGCTAGTTCCCGAAGCTGTCGTCTAAGGAGGCGACAAGCGTGCCTGGTCACCGCTGACTACGGCCAGGCCCAAGCGAAGAGTAGCACCCCGTCGGGGAAATGAAGCGACTAGCCGCAAGTCATCTCAGGCGGAGCTAATCTGAACTGTGTGCATACCCCCGATGAAGACGGCGTCCGCAGTGAAGTCTGTCGGACCAGTCCTCCACCCGCGCTGACCTCTATCCCTCGCGCGCCTGGAGTATGCTGTCCCTGACGTTCACAGGAGTGTGCCGTTGGCGTCCCGTCGCCGCCTCCGTCTCTCGGATGTAAGTCGCCCAATCCGGTGCCTCGGACGAACCGCGCCTCCGCGGAAGAGTGGTCCCTGCCAATCCTGTCTGACGGTCCACAGTGTTTTAAGAAGGCTGCTACATCCGGCGGCGCCCGCAGCGTGAATCAGCTGCGTGACAGGCCTTGAAAGCCTCCTTGTCGGTCTGCCCAGGGGGCCAAGAAGTTCTCCCCTGCGCGGTGCCCTGCGTGGCCGACTCTCCACTCAGCCGCGCGTAATCGATCAGGACGGACGCAGCAACCGTTGGCAGCGGAAGAAAGTAGGATCCAGCTGAAGCCACCAGCGCCTCCCCCGGCGCCCTGAAGCGGAGACAGAAGCCGACCAGAAGGGGCAGGGACTTGAATGCTTGGACGTGATGAGGGGACCTGCGTAGTCCCCGGCCCGAGTAGACTCTCCTGTAAATCTTCGCAGTAGCCGGCGAACGCAAGACCTCTCGGCACTGCGAGCGTAGCGACGTAGAGAAGCTAACCTCGTCCAGCCACGGCGAATGACGTCCTCTGGCGTCCAGCGGGAACCGTATGTTCCGCCCGCAGGCGAAGGGATGTCCAACCCCTCCGAAGTCCGGGAAACTCCGGCCGGCGGCGATCCAACGAAGGCGGACCCCGCACTTGGAAGGAACAACGTAGTCTCAGGGGGCCGCTCCCCCGAAAGGTGGCGAAAACTCGGAGAGCCCGTCTTTCCCTTGCGTAGCAAGCCATGGAACTGGGACGGCGTCTCCTGTTCCTCTCGTACCCCTGGCTTCTGTGAGGCGAGTCCCTGCTTCCGAAGGGGAACTGAAGATCATGAGCGAACGCCGGAACCCGGATCCCATCGTGAGATCGTCTCTTCTGCACTGCATCTAGAGCGGCTCTCGTCTGCATGGTCGGCGCGAGGCGTGGCCCAACATCACCAAGCCGGGATCCTGCAGTGCGAAGTGCAGTGGTCCTGTAGCCCTTGCGGTCGCCACAAGCCATAAAAAACTGGTGAGCAGCCCGGGCGAGGGCGCCCAACCTAATAATAAGAAAAATTAAATTAATCAATGCTTAATGCATGAGCACAATTTGATTGTAATAGCCCTTAAGGGATAATCAAGTTATTGAATTAGATTAAAATATGGGAGACAGAATACCCCTCTGTTTTCTCATCTCTATTGCCCAAAGCAAAGAAATCGGATTAGAGGTTCCAGGAACCTAACCTTGGAAGGATAAGAGGTGTCGCGCCCCAGCGGCCTGGCGAACCGCTGAGCCGCTGGGAAAGCAACCTTTTAACCCCTGTGTCGCGCACCACGATAAACGTACATACTCATACGTGTTTGCTACCGCGCCCACATGCTCTCACAGACACTAGACACTGTCCAGCGCCTGAGAAGCCGAGCAGTCGCTTCTGCATGTCCGTTTATGACTTGTCTGGCCCGGGACTGGAAGCATCGTAGGTACGGTAGCCGACGCCAGCCCTCCGCAGTCAGTGACTACAAGCTTACTGGGCCGGGGCGCCTAGGTCACTGCCGTTGACATGGGCCCCACCTTGATGCTCTGTCCGCCTGCTGTTTGTCCACTCTGGCCTGCGGAAGGACAGTGGAGCGGGTCACTCTTGAGGCCGGGTCCCGGGCCGGTGGAAGAATCATTGGTTTAGCCATGCAAGTAGAGGTTGTCAGCTACCTCTCCTGCTGACCAGAGCCCAGAACAAGGTATCTTGTGCTTTACAGGTCCGGGACCACCTTGGGTCCCACCTTAAAACACTTGGGCGTCTCTGTCCGGCGATCTCTGACAGACGACATACTCTCTCTGTGGGACAGCAAGGCACTGCTTCTGATTGGGGTCCCCTTTGTTACTCTTGGGCGTCTCTGACAGGCGAGCTCTGAAAGACGCCGACCGCTCTCTGAGTGACAACTTGCCGACCTGGTTACCCCCTGGGTGCAGTCAGTGTACTTTCAACTGACTAAAAGTGTACTTTGGACTCACATGTGTATTATTCACAAGCCAGTGAGTTGTCAGTTTCTCCAAAATGTGTATTTGTGTATAACGTGCACATGTATGTGTACCCCAAGCAAAATAGTGTACTTCAATACGCCGAATGTGTATGGTAAACAGGTCTGGGCAACCAAGCCACTAAGGTAGCAACGCAATTTAGTAATATTTAGGTAAATACCCCTTGTCAATAGACAAACAGAGAATCAGCCACGACTTATTACTTTCGTATGAGGGAAGTGGCAACCAAGCCACTGCTTCCGTGGCCACGATCTCCGATAGGCGTCGCACGCTCTCTGTGGGACAGCAAGGCCACTGCTTGTGCCCTGGGTCCGACCTTGTGGCTGTCAGGCGTCTCTGCCCGGCGATCTGATAGGCGTGGTACGCTCTCTGTGGGGAACAAAGCCACTGCTCTGACTTGGGTCCCAGCTTGTCCCTGCCAGGTGTCACTGCCCGGCGATCTGATAGGCGTGGTACGCTCTCTGTGGGACCACGAAGTCCCTGCTTCGGACTTGGGTTTCGCCTTGTTACACTCTGATATCAGTGTCCGGCGATCTCTGATAGGCAACGTACGCTCTCTGCGGGACAACGAAGTCCCTGCCTCTGACTTGGGACCCACCTTGTTCATCTCGGACATCAATGCCCGGCGGTCTCTGATAGGCGTCGTACGCTCTCTGCGGGACAACGAAGTCCCTGCTGCTGACTTGGGTCGCACCTTGTAAACTCGGACATCAATGCCCGGCGATCTCGGATAGGCGTCGTACGCTCTCTGCGGGACAACGAAGTCCCTATCTCTGTGCGGGACAACGAAGCCCCTGTTCCTGACTTGAGGCGTCGTACGCTCTTTGCGGGACAACGAAGTCCCTATCTCTGTGCGTGACCACGAAGTCCCTGTTCCTGCCTTGAGGCGTCGTACGCTCTCTGCGGGACAACGAAGTCCCTATCTCTGTGCGGGTCAACGAAGTCCCTGTTTCTGACTTGAGGCGTCGTACGTTCTCTGCGGGACAACGAAGTCCCTATCTCTGTGCGGGACAACGAAGTCCCTGTTTCTGACTTGAGACGTCGAACGTTCTCTGCGGGACAACGAAGTCCATATCTCTGTGCGGGACAACGAAGTCCCTGTTCCTGACGTGGGTCCCTCCTTGTTAGCTTGGACATCACTGTCGGCCGACCTCTGAGTAGGACGCAAACGGAGGTAAGCCCCCCCAGCGTTAACCATCTCTCTTCCAGTCATGAGGCGGACACCTCACCAGTGCGGGTCGACTCGCCTCCTGCTCAGGGAAGGCCCTCCGCATGCTCGTCCGAGGGGCCCTGAAAGTCGCCACACATCGTGCAGATCCGAACCTAGTTACTGCAACAAGAGGGTACAAGATGAAAGAGCGAGCGTGGCCTCTAAGGTCACGCAATAACAACGCGCGCGCGCGCTGGCGAATCGGACATAATTGAATATGTAGTCGAATCAAACGAGTGTACAGCGCGTGCCGACGCTCGGCGCTCCTTCCCACCCAAGGGCGCCGGTCGAGGGCATTAACCGAGATCTTACCTGGCCATGGCGGAAAAAGGGAGCAAACCCACGTATCACCATATCGTAACAGCACGCCACACAGCCCGACCGGTTCGGAGCGCAGGCCGAAGCAGCGTCCGGAAGCCGCCAGTCACAGTCTCCATGGTACAAGCCGTAGGCCCGTAGAACACACAGGTCGACGAGGCGGCACAGCGTGAGCACTACTACCCCCAGTCACGCCACCATCTCCACAGTTCAAGTCCCAACGAACTAACAGTCAAGGTCGAAACGACCGGCCAAGAACCAAAGCGGAGCTCGAACAGACACAACCTACTTCTGCCAGCTAAGAACTAAAACTGGGGTATGCTGGGTAATCTTGTACCGGATGTGAGTAAGGGGAGGCTATTCGGGTTTGGCATAGTCTATGGCGCCCCACTCCTGCCAACACCCCCTTATACGGACACAACCAAAATTTGGCTAAAATTAGGCCAGCTAAGAGCCATTCCTAAGTGTAATACCATCGGTAATGTGTTTTGAGAAAACAAATAACCAACAACAAATATAAATTTCATAACTGGCAAGAACTGAAGTTCATCTAAACTAACGCAATGTTCAGACTTGGCAACCCAACGAGATCAGGTTGTGCCATATATTCCATCTCCACCTCTAGGCTCTGCTTAAAGATCCCTCTATAAGTCTATTTAGTGACCTCAGATTTTTGGATGAAGGTTATATGTCATACCAAACTGGACTTAAAATGAAGCAAGAAATGGAGCAACATACCTTGAATGCTTTCAAAGAAGGATCTGCGAGCAGTTGATAAGTTGTCGTCTACAGCATGCTCTGAACAAATTGAAGCCACAAGGTCGCTAGTGATCTGAAATTTAATGCAGATGAAAAGACAGATGATCACTACAACCCAGACAGCAGTTCATGGATGGGCATGGAATTGCCCAAGGCCAAAAATTACTTTAAAGAAGACCCTGTGCTATGTAACGCTTGAAAAGTTTCAAGCTAGAAAACCTCTCCAAATTTGTAAACTTAAGGCTAAAAAACCTGTACATTAGAAATGTCATCTTTAAGAATAAAATAGTAAGCTTCAACGTAAAAATAAGAAAAAAAAAACATATTTGTCTTGGTGAAACAAACTTTGGGGTTTATTTGAATTTTTATTACTGCAGCTAATCTCCAAATTGCTGATAATGTATTGAAATTCTGCACCTATGGAAAAGTTTAGAAGGTACTGGGTAGGTAAAGAGTTTGTTACGAATGAAATAAACCTGAATCCCACTGCAGATAGCTATTAAAATCTATTCTAAGATTTTTGTTAGTAATAAATAAGTGGTGGAGTTGGAGGGGGGGGGGGGTGCATTGTGAGGGGTAAGAGAACAAAACTTTCCTAGTGGGTTTGCTCGTCCCTGAATAATAATAATAATATATAAAAATAACACTATATTTGAAGTTGAACATTTACACTCACAACTGAAAAATGATTGGCATAACATATGACATTATTTTGTATTATAACTAAAAGCACAATTCACCTTTTTATTGTGTTACAAAAGGTAACTGTAAACATAAGCTAACAAATTAATAATTTAATAATATTTTAGGCTTTGTACCTGAATTCTGTTTTCCACCGTAGAAGCATATTGGATCGGACCATCAGAAGCTGAACTATCCTCAATTGTCACTTGTCCAACATCAACTGATGTCTCCTGTAAGAAAACAAATCAGCTCATGATTATAAATTTCTTATCAGTATCAGTAGTGCAAAGAAGCATCTACCATTCACAGTTTTGTCTTGGTGACAATCTAGCTGAACTTGCAAAAGATGTAGCCGAATAATATGCATTTCAGCAAGTTGGTCATTGTACAGACATAAATAATTTAATACTCATAAACATGCATGACTAAGCTGAACACCTCTGAATTTTAGCGTTTCTGAAAGACCACTGTTATCTTCTTCCTTTGACCTCATAGGGACTATTGTCAGGAGTCTAATGATAAAAACTATTTACAGTAGTTACTTTATCAGTAAATCTGACCAAAGACTGGAGTACATTTATTCAAATTTCACTCCACGTCTACAAAACAAACAAACATTGACTTGGTGAGTCGGTCACTCCGTCAATCATCGAATGATCAATCAATCAACTATGACCATTTCACTCAACGACTTCTCTTTTATCCTAAAAGTTTTTCGATATGAAAACTCTGTTAGATGTCAAACAAGTTCATTTAGCGTTGATGTAAAAGAAAACCGAAGACCTTACCTCGACGATTGAATCAAAAATGTCCGTTTCAAACGGGATACACGCATTCCTTTCTCTGTCTTCCATGATAGTCGAAATGCAACCGGAAAAACCTAAGCAAAATCGCAAGCCGGCGCATGCGCGCAAACCCGAAGCGAACTTCGCAATAGGCTTTGAGAAGGTACACGCGCTCAGTCAGACATCCAGTAAATGTAGTATCCATGGCAAAAGTGAAGTGTTACCAAAGAAAATAGATCTAGATTTAAACTTCCCCCCACAAACCTTAATGACGTCAGACGTCTTTTCACTGATCTTTCTCGGAAAGACATGCACTGAAGGAAAGCAACTCTTTTGGGTACCTGGTCGATTCAACGGAAATCCATTTCAACGATGTTTTTGGACGATTCAACGATGGTCGTTTCAACGGATGTTCGTTACAACGAATTATCATAATTATCAACTTAGCGTCTTAATTAATCTTTCTAAAAAGTCGTTTTTGGGGGATTAGGGCTGTATCAAGGTGAAGGCGCTGGAAGAGGCTTGTGGCCAGAACAAGAAAATATGGCTGCATTTACTAATTTAGGGTTAGGGGTTGGGTTACTTGGTTGTTTCAACGGGAAAACGTTTTGGACGTTTAAACAGATCCCTTGAAATGGATTTCCGTTGAATTGTCTATAAATAACTCTTTGTGCCTTGGATCAAAAGTGACTAAAAACTGCAATGTTTTAAAAACAATAAAAAAAAATAATAAAACTTTGGAACTCCCTTTGCATAAAAAAAAAATTCACTGTTCTTTTTTTTTTTTTTTTTTTAGTTGGGAGGGGGGGTTCCGGAACCCAGGTAACCCCCCCCCCCCCTGGGTCCGGCCCTGGACAGTACCGCTACACTGATCTGCACACTTCAACTGGGATGAAATGTGTGTGTGTGTGTGTGTGTGTGTGTGTGTGTGTGTGTGTGTGTGTGTGTGTGTGTGTGTGTGTGTGTGTGTGTGTGTGTGTGTGATTTTAAATATGGAATTAACTCTCCAGAAACACCATAACCAAAGGTGTATGCCCTTAAAGGCCCCGCCACACGGGCCGGTTGTGCCCCGATTTTGAAGCCGATTCCGATCCGTTTGCGATCGGATGACGTCAATTATCCGATCCGGTCCCAATCGGCTGGGAATCGGGTGACTAGAACCTGCTCTATATTTCCGATCCGAATCGGTCCCGATCGTAAGCTTCAACCAATCAGAGCGCGTCTCGCAAATCATGTCGTTTCAGCACGGTTTGCAAATGGTGGAACACGCCTGTTGTGATCAGTACTACCGCCGTTCAGTGCTGATGTTTCGCACGCCTCTTCCCGAATACTATGATGCAAAACTGCTGATAATGCAAGCACATCATCATCACTGTCAAAACTAGTTGTCATTTTGCAGAACAGGTACGACTTTGATCCGGCTTCGGTTCAAACCGGTCGGCTAAACAAGTCGGGAAATGTGTGGCAGTACACACGTTTTTTAGTCTGGCCCGATCACCTACCGATTCGAAAACTGATTGGGAATCGGCCTCAAAACCGGGCTCGTGTAGCGGGGCCTTTACCTTTCTTCAGTTTGCACTCTCTCACTCATTGTAACAAATCACAAGTACAAATAGACACATCACTCAGTTCTACACTGAGTAACACATTTCATCAGATCTATTTATGATGAGCATATACTCATGCAACGTTTTTCTTCTCCGTCAGCATTAATTGTAGGATGGCGAACCCTGTGAGTTGCACCCCTACCCAATTCCAGCAGGCGAGTCAACTGCCAACAAATCAAGACTGCTTACAAAAGGGGGCAGTACAGATTCCGGCTGTAAAATCTTCGGCGGCAGGACGAAGATCAAGTCTTGCAACATACACCTGACACTGTAGTTGGCAAATGTGGGGCAGTGAAACAATGATGCAGGTATATCTTTGTGTATATATGCTGACAATAAAAGCAGAGGTGCATACCTAACATTTCGCTTACACTCTGTGATGACATTTCACTTTCCAAGTCAGGCTTTCATTGTTTTTTGTAGAAAGCTGACAGTGTAAAACAGTGATGCCATCAATGGAATGTCTGGTGTGATTTGCGATACATTTACATCCCTTTGGGTAAAAACAATAACCTGTGATATTTAGCTGGTCTTGCACCTGCGTGTGGTAGGAATATGATTTCTTCAGTCCCACGACTGACATGCCTCGAGTATGGTGTAATTTCTGGATGCGGGTCGGCATTTGACATTGATTATGCCTGTCTGGCCACCGTCGCACACTTTGATTTGCTCCTAGAAATAGAAACTGTGGATTAACCACAATGCTGTGCTTGTGCAGGTGTCTGTCAGGAAGTACTTCTAAATATTTACTCTTGACAGTGCCCGCATGTCGTTTACATAAAATGTGGCTGCAGCTGAGAAAAAGTGTGTGAAAAGATTCTGTCAAGACATTTGTCAGAAATGTTTGCTTTTCTATTTAGGTCTATGTGGAATTTCATGTTGCTAGTTTCTTGGGGTTTTTGTTGTTGTTGTTGTTTATTTCCTCTACCCAGTGATTAGAACTGGTCAGTTCTCTGTTCTTTCCTCACGTTTCTCAGGATTTGGACACTAATTGGTCAAGCAAAGGCGATCCAGTTCTTGTAGGAGATTAACTGGGGACCTCGTTGTGACACACGTCAGCGACCCTGTTGATTCCCTGGCATTGGCTCTCTTTTCAGTCTCCTGGTCTGTGGACAAATATTGAGTGCAGCTTTAGAAATACGTTTGACGTTTTAAGTTAATCATAAATATATACTATTTATAATTTTTTTAAATTTCTCTTTTAGGGATTTCACCATTAGACTACCTGGCCATCGCTGCAGAGTGCAAATTCTGAAATAGCAAGCTAGAAGATAAAGATAGACCTGCTGGAGGAGGAGATCAGATCAAGAATTTGAAAATCTGAATGACCCCGCCATCTCAAGGCTGCAAAAAAGTAAAGGTGTGCATAGGCAACCAGCAGAAGAAGAAGTATTTGGAGTGGACTTTGTGAGAAAAAAGGAGAGACAACTAACAACCTGTTCCAGTTCTACACTGCATTAACATATGTTTGGGTTTTGGCTTTTTTGTCATTTTTATTGCTAAATGGTCAATCTTTTAAGCACAAGTATAGTGAAAAAGGGCAGACTTTCAGCACCTACAGTGTGGGTGCTGAAAGTCTGCCCTTTTTCACCATACTTGTGCTTAAAAGATTGACCATTTGGCAACACAAATGACAAAACAGCCCAAAACCAAACATATGTTAATGCAACTGTAGTACAGCCACACGATAGACTGCTTCTCACGCTTTGCTGATTGAGAAATTTTGAAGACTTCATAATAAAATGAAAATGAGTTTTCAATCAATGCTATCAAATTGTAAGTGCCACTGTGAATCAGCCATTTATGACCTGAACCACATATTCCAGAATAAAATATAATTTACCAGTTAATAATAGTTTTTATTTTATTTTAGGTAATGCTTACTTCTTGCTTGTGTTGATGTGGCATGTTATGGGCCTTTTCGTCCGCTACCCCGATGGCCTGGCTAGCACACCATGTTTTTTTATTTTTATTGGGGCAGATGCGATCTTGGTGCCTTTTAATATTGCTGCTCACCAGACTTGTGGCATGCCGCTGCAGCTCAGTCGATTAGGCACATGGGTAAAACAGTTTAGCTGCCTTGAAATACTGAAGAGATTTCTGAAGCCCAATGACTTGAGAACTGTGACCATTGAACCTGAAATTACAAATCATACCATGTATGCAAGGTTATTTATTAATAATCTCTCTCTCTCTCTCTTTAGGTATATATGATAAATAATCCTGAAAGGTTGTTGTGAACACTTCAAATGCTATTTTTGTTCCACGACTTTCGTTAGCCTAACCTTGGAGTAGATCTACAACACTGCACCAAGTGAGTTTTGATTTCTTGAATACTTTTTGTGAATGTTTGCAACAGTGTGGGCTTGAAAAGAAACAGGTGAGCGTGTACTTCTTATATCCTCTAATTAAAAATGATTTGTCAAACAGACTGAAAATAATGTTTTGGCATTGATAGCATTGATTGCGTACATTTGCGCGTCTCGCGCCTTTTGGAACTAAAGCGGCTGACGCGTCACTTGAAACTTGAGCAGCTGACTCCGACAAAGAGTCTCCCTTCTCGCGAGTGCCTTTCCCTAGAAAAAAATGTATCCCAATCACGCATTGGTATCATAGTCATGCTGTCAATTATCTAATTTCATGCACTATGATTGCCATTTCTGCAGCGCACAAACAACTCCTTGCCAATAAAATGTATATTCATCACCATGTCTGAAACATGGAACCCCTAGGGAAAGAGGTAGGCCGAAAAACTCCTGGCGTCGAGACCTCCAAGCAGACACTGATCAAGAGACTGGGAACCACCTGGAGTAAAATCGAAGGAGAAGCACAGGACAGGAGTCGCTGGAGGTCTCTCGTCCACGGCCTATACCCGGGTAGGGGTGACAGGCGTAAGTAAATAAAGTAAGTAAGTAATGTCTGAAACATCCGCTACACCTACTGTAGCTACCCGTAATGTTTTCCAGCTACAGGATACACGCGATGAACTAAAAAAGGTTCTGCATTGTTCTCTCGAGGAGTTATGCGTATGGCGACGTGTCCTTTTGAGACGCTACTGTAAACCCGCGTCACACCAGTCATGTCTACCAATTGAACACCGTGTTGACACTGAAGCCACTGTACAGGTCAACTGCACCGAGCCCTTCTTGGCCCATCAATACCACCTACTCACCTGTCCACAACGATCACCAGACTAATCACAGATGATGATAAACTTATTTCATACGGTCTTTACTTCAAGCACGTTGAAAACACCGGAACCCTGCTAGCCCAAGGTGTTCTCTGCCCCCTGGTTGGAGAGGATGAAATCGATAGTCTAGGACCGCTAGTAGCGTCAATCTTGGATGTGCACTGCCCAACCGCTGCCCTGGAGAAGGCCGTGATTGCACATCAGCTGGCCTCCATCCAGATGCATGCGGTATTTTCAGACTTCGCCCCAACACCTGGAATTCTGAAAGAAACTTGCTTTTGACACTTCTACCAAAGCCGAGTGGTCTGACATCGACGAGGAGACACTGCTGCCGGAAATGCTGCCATTCTCCAGTCGTAAAGGGCAAGCATGACATGTCTGAACCGGAGTGGTCAGACATAGATGAAGAGAAACTCTTCAATTGCTGCTCCACGCCAACAAGTTCCAGTATCAAGCGCATTTGCAGCTCCGCGCGCCGCTATCGTCGCCTACCCACCGTCTTTAACACGCCCCACTTGTTTACAAAGATTGCACAGGTAGGGGAGGAAATCAATGAACTGACACATACATTTGAAGCTGCCTCAAAAGCGCTCGAGGTCAGATTCACTGACCTTGGGAAGGAGGGTGTTGCTGCAGTTAAAGCTGTAGAATCCCGAACTGTCATCCGGGATAACGAACACAACGCCCTACTAGGTCAGCTTGACGCTGCAATAAAAGCGTTCGAGTCCCGGGTGGCTGACATGGAAAGGGAGAAGGTCGCGCTAGTCAGTCAGCTTGGCGCCACTCTGAAAGCTCTCCGCGAGTCCCGGATCACTGATCTGGAAAAAGAGAACATCACTCTGGCTAGTCAGCTTGTCGCCGCTAATAAGGGCATCACAGCACTGCAAGCGCCGCAACAATCTGTGGCTTCATCGGGCGTCCAGGTCAACTCACTGATTTCAAGCCGTCGGCAGCCTGGAGGTCCTTCCTCACTGTCCACTGAGAAGCCTACAACGTGTGAAGTGGCTGCCACTGCCACTGTCTCCACAGGTAATAGCTTTTCTGTCCTAGATGACAACAGTGAAGACTCAAACCCTATTGTTCCTAAGAGCGGGGACTGCACTGGCAGGATGAAATCGGCTATACCGGGAAAAGGTGCAGTCCCCGTCAGCAATGATCGGCCAGCTTTGTCCCCTACACATAATGACTTCCTCTCATCATGCGAACAGCTTCTCCAGCAGCCTATCATGGGCGAGGTTACCTTCCTCTTTGTTGGAGACTCCGTGCTCCGTCCAGTTGATGTCTACAGGATGGTGCCGGCAGGCAGTAGAGTCCAAAAATGTGCAGTCCTTGGTCTACAAATTGCCGACAATGAGATGTGTGTAACTACCCAGCCAGGCCCACATCACCACGTGCAGTATCTCACCATCCATATTGGGGTTAATGACTGCACTGACAAGTCAGCTGTGGAGGAACGCAGGTGGTCCCATCTCCTTCAGACATGTAAGAAAGCTTTTCCCGCTGCCAGACTACACATGTCTTCCATTGTACCTGCGAAAGGTGCACACCCTAACAAGCCAGCAACCATGACGTCAAATGTGAACTTGAGCACAGCTTGCAAAAAAATTGAAGTTGAGTTCATAGACCATAGCAGCATCTTTCTTACTGCCAATCAAGCACCGCATCAAGCTCTTTACCGAGACTCACTACACCCCAGCCCCCGTGGCACAAGGTACTTGGCACTCAACGTAGCTGCTGTATTCGCGTCTCCATCCAGTGACAACCCCCGCACCGGGAATCGCTCACACAGGGTTACAGAGGGCAGAGAATCAGAGCACACGCCCGCTCGAAACAATTATCGTCGACAACACAGCTTTACTGAACTCCTGGGGGCACACTCTCAGCAGTCTCTGCAGTCGGAGATTCCTTGTTGCAGAACTTCTAAAACCCTACATCGAGCTGAGTTTGCAGTACGATACACGGTGGCATGCCCCACTCTATGCTCATAACCTTCATACACCTCATATCTCTGTGTGAGAAAGATGATGGGCATAGACTTGGGTATGGCCTTCTTGTTTTATTTTGGTAGTCTCAATCACAGTGTTGTCACTGGCTTACTCCATTTTATGCCCCGGCCACGCTTTAACCCAACTGGAAATCTACATGTCTAGACACTCACCGTCCAATACATGTTGGAAGGCGCAGGGCATAGAATAGGGTATGACCCTGTAGTTCTAACAATATATTCCGATGTGATGCTGATTCAAGATCTTCATCGACCGTTGATTGTGAGCTGCGTCTGAGAAAGAAAATGAAATATTGCTTTACTAGCATATGTTGCCGCTTTACTAATGATGCATATCTGAGACTTTTCACTTGTCGAATGTGTTAAGCATAAAAACTGAATATGACCTCTGTCTGCGTTTGAAATGATATTCTCGGCAGGACTCCTTTTAGCATTTCAGTAGCATACTTTATTTTATGCCCATCGCTTTTTTTTCCCCGTTACTGTTTTGTCTTGTCGTGTACTCATACACATTATACGAGGAAGGCGGTGAGCATAAAATAGACTATGACTCTCTATTTATTTTAATTCTTTGGTGATATTCACTACATATTGAATTTTTCATTGTCTGCCTGTCGACTTATCCAATATGTCAGGCTATGCGAGGCACTCATACTCAATACAATAGAAATGTGACGGGCATAGAGTGTCTTATGATTCCTTCAGTATTATATGCCGATATATTACTAGATGAAAATAGCAATTCATGGACTAGCATGTCTTACTGTATTTTGATTACTAATATCTATTTAATATCTTAAATGTGTGCTGCGATGGCATCATCTTGACATATCGTGCAAGTTTGGACACTTTCATCACAAGCATATTTGTATCTGCTTGTGCTTTTCTTGGGATTTGTCCGGACATAATAAATTGCTGGACGCTTCTGCGATTTAAAAAATAATAATTTTGGGGTATCTTGTAAGGCAGCATTGAGTTATTGTTTGATGATATTTAACTCCTTCACAGGCGAGAAACTCTCAATAGGATCCATCTGCAAGACACATAGATCCTCATGAGCCTCGCGCGATCGCGGGGGCCCATGGCGATTTTGGCTCTTGCTGACACAACTGACATACCTGGGAAAAAATATCATAGTCCTGGGAGCTGTGCATCTTGGAACACCCCTCTCCCCCTGATTTGACGTTTGGGGTTTCTTGGAACTGAATTAGGAAAGATTTCAGAGCAATATTTGCGTCTAGTGGTAGTGAAGAGAATAAAACAGATATGTCAAAAACCAGGTTTATGTCGCTACATCACTTCAAGATGACGCGCACAGTTGTCTGGAATGCTTTCAGGCAGACAAAATGGCGCATTACTGTCTGCGGGGAGGGGGTGGGGCTAAATAGTTGTTCCAAGAGCAAACCTTGCTGGCTTAGGTGTGACAGCAAATGTGAAACAGCATAAATGTAGTCACCAATCGTCCATGCAGTCGCTCTTCAGCCGTCATGTGTGTATGCGTGCGGTTTGTATAAAGCAATTTCTTAGGGGCTATAACATTCACAGACTTTAAACTCGACACAATTGTAGTGTACAAGAACAACTTTACCTACATATTTCACCTGTAGAAAAGGTCATGCTCATCCCTGGTCGATGTGTTTGTAAAGATTAGTAATTTTCTGCACACATTTTTTTTAAAGTTAACTTTGGGAGCAAAAGTTTGACATTACGTAAGTATGCATTTTATACCATGAATACTATTGCGAATGAAGGTATAGGGCAGTTCGAAAAATCACACGACGGACCGTTTACAATTTCCAAGAAGAGGCGCTGGAGGGTGTGTGTGTGTGTGTGTGTGTGTGTGTGTGTTTGTGGGGTGGGGTTGGGGGGGGGGGGGGGGGGTCCAAACTCCCCAAAATGGAAAATTACACATTAAAAAATATCCTGGGAGCCCTACATCTTGGAACACCCCTCTCCCTCTGAATTTGCTTCTGAATATGCACATAAACCTGTGTTGATCACTAATGCTAATATCTAAAAACTATCAAGTTTTGCTTCTGAGCTGGAAAAACTAAATACAGTAGCTTTTATTCCCCCCCCCCCCCCCCCCCCCCCCCCCATACATAAAACATTTTCAACACACTTGCTGACATACCTGCCCTTTGACCTTTGGAAGGAGTCAATAAAATTAATTTGCATAGACAGTTTAACCCCTAGCAAATCATTTCCACTGAGGTCTTGTTGCAAAGTTCACATACGAACTACATGTAATAACAACAACTTAAAATATAAGCCTTCTTACTTCTAGTGACCTTTGACTTTAACGCGAGAGGTTAACTTAGTAGAGGTGCAAACAAACGTTGTATCATCAGTTTTCTCTTTGGAAAGTTTTAAAATAAGATTATAACTATTTTCTTTAAAAATCGCCCGTTTATTGACCTTTGTAATCTTGACATTTCATGGAGGTCAGCGCAAGTGACAATCAATGCTATTGTCAAATATGATCACTGTGCCAATTTAGAAGTCTGTAGCTCTGATGGTCTCTCAGAAATTCAAAATGATAACATCTGTCACAGTTGGATATACACAGGATGATGGATGGATGGACCAATAGTGGACCAGTGGCGGATGACTCATTATATTTCACTCACTTTTATTAAATGAACCTATAATGTATGTTAACCATCTCGCATGCCTTAATTTTCCAACAAAATGTAAGTGAAACTTGTATAAAGGACATAATCACACTCAGTGTTTCATAATAGGAGACCTAGTGTTTCATATTAGGCAAATGGTGCCTAATATGAAACAATGTGTCACTTTTTTCAAACTGGAACTGCTTCTGCATCGATTCGAGTTTTGAAATTTGGCTTTATCCTAAGATGCATCAATATAATCTCTATCAAACCCTGGTATCGGATTGATCCTACCTTTCTTTGGACGGTCGCGCGAGACGTTTTTGCATAAGTGTTTCAAACATGGGTCTCCTCTATAGGCACTACCCTTGAATTATCACGGTCCACCCATCTCCTAAAACGGGTACATAGTTGTCAGGTGACAACTCCAAAATTTGGGAAATGGGGCCTTGGAGTTGAGAGGGTTAAAGACAAGACAGCTGCTGCCATATGAAGTCCGTAAAACATAGGCTCGAACTCTGATGTCTGACTTAGAAGAGAGACGTAAATGACTGGAATTGATGTCAGTCCTCTGATTCCTTAGCCTACTTTGTAAGTCAATGCGCAGCATTTTTTTTTAAACAGGACTTGTTAATAAGTTTATTTATAGTGAACGTCTAAAATATAATTGCAATAATAATAATAGATCAGTAGTAATAATAATAATCAGTAATAATAATAATAATAATAATAACTGGAGATTTGTTAAGCCTTATTCTAAACGTAGCTCTAAGCGCTGATACAAAAAGAAAACTAATAACACACACACACACACACACACACACACACACACACGGCCACACCACACACTCACACACCCACACACCGGCACACACACACACACCGGCACACACACATGACAGTGGTGATGACTAAATTGTGCACGGCTGGGGAACAGCGACTAATAAAACAGTTAGTCTCCAGACTGACTCGAGTTCGCACTGGGCCGTGATGAACCTATAGTGAGCATGAGCGGCATCGCGCTATTCTACGCCGCAGAGCCGACGGTCGTCGAATCGCCGCGCATTTCTGACAGCCACGGGTGTCTGGTTTTGGGCTCGCGGTCGCGATTTTATCCCGGCTGCGTAAACATAGCAGCATAGAGGCAACACTAGCCAGCAAGATACATACAGATTCTTATGACCGCGCCTACTCAGTCCTAGACGTGTATAAACATATGGCGGTCAGTGACTCTTGCAGCTGTCGACGTTTTGTCGACGTTTTGCCCGACTGTGCAAGTTCTTTTCATCACCACAACCCGATTAAATTACGTCATAGCAGCATGAAGGTAATTCGACTCAGAAATACATTTAGTTTCTCACAAGCCCCAGCGGCCCCGCGCTCCGCCTGCGCGGAACTCACTACTGGGGAGTTTTGTCTTTGAGTGGTTATAGGCGAACATTGCTAAACAGTGAATGCCATCCGTCTGATGTAAAAACAAGAATATCCTCGTGAAAGTATGCGGTAACAGTGGAATGAATGTTTCTTGACAGGTTCATTTGTCTCCGTGTACATCAGATGGAACAGAGAACCTTCTGCCGTACCATCTGACGCGGCAGTTCCGCTGAAAGCCTCACTGAGTTAAAGGCTGGCTTTGTACTGCCCCCAGCGGCCCTCAACCAAATAACAGCCCTGTCCTAGTCCACGGTATATATGTTTAATTTTTAACCTGGATTTTTAAATTTCTGAGTCAAGTTTTCAGAAGTAAACCCGCCCGTATATGTGCCTCAGCAGATCCAATTATATTCCGTAGTGCCGGAACTCGAGGCTGTCTTTACCAGAACGAAGAGGGGGGGGGGGGGGGAGACGGTGTGTTCATTTATATGGTCATTTATGTACGGTTATTGAAAAATCCTCGCGCTGGGACCATATGGCGTTGAGGCGCGTCCCCTGGGTGGTGGGTAGGGGGTCCCTCGCAAGAGGGGTGCACCGAATCAAATAAGGTGCCGTGAACCAACATGGTCTAAGGGAAGGAGACCCCGACAGAAAGCCCCTGGTCTATGCTCCTAGTAAGGGGGTTGGGCGTGGGGGTAACTTCCCCACCCCGCAAATAAGGAAATAGCTACAGAAACGCCGACGAATAGACAAACAGCAATTCTTTTCACGGAGGAGGGAGGTTCTTCTACCAGAAGATTTATGACGTCGTGTGGTGAAAGCCGGAAGTCTTCGGAAGCCACAAGACTGAGCCGCCTCTCTCTATCCAGGGACACAATCATGGGCACATGGAATGTCAAGACCATGTACCAGAGCGGCAAGGCCGCCCAGAAAGCAGCGGAAATGCAAAAGTACAACCTTGCCCTGCTAGGTATCAGTGAAGCCAGATGGACGCAGTCTGGGCAGAAAAGGTTGTTAAGTGGGGAGATGATTCTGTATTCAGGTCATGAAGAGGAGAATGCCCCCCATACAGAAGGTGTAGCATTCATGCTGTCACCAGTGGCACAGAGAGCACTGATGGGCTGGGAACCTCTTGGGCCAAGAATTATCACAACAGCCTTTAGAACCAGGAAAAAGATTAAACTCAACGTCATCCAGTCTTATGCGCCCACTAATGACAGCGACGAGGAAGAGAAACAAGAGTTCTACGACCGACTCCAGAGTGCTGTGGACAAATGTGCGGAGCGAGACATCACCATCGTCATGGACGATTTTAATGCCAAAATGGGAATGGGGGAGGACAACACCGGATACGAAGAGGTGATGGGGAGACAGGGACTAGGGGAGATGAGTGAGAACGGGGAGAGGTTTGAAGACTTTTGTGCTCTAAACAGACTTGTCATTGGAGGCAGCATCTTCCCACATAGAAGAATACACAAAGCAACTTGGGTCTCACCTGACCATACTACAGAGAACCAAATAGATCATATCTGCACTAACAAGAAATTTAGAAGATCCCTTCAAGATGTTCGAGTGAGGAGGGGAGCAGATGTCGCCTCAGACCACCATCTGCTTACCTTAAGAATAAAGCTCAAGTTAAAGAAAAGCCGCACAGAGCCAACAAGAAGACAGCGCTATAATGTAGGCCTCTTGAGAGAGACTGGAGTCAGAGAAGAGTTCAAACTGGTGCTGTCCAACCGGTTTCAAGCGTTACAGGAGCTAGTAAACGAAGAGGAGGCAGTCACCACAGAGCAGCAGTGGAAGGCAGTTAGAGAGGCGCTGAACTCAACCTGCAAAGACACTGTAGGGTTCAGGAAACACCATCACAAGGACTGGCTGTCGGCACAGACCTTGAAGAAGATAGAAGTAAGGAAGCAGAAGAAAGCAGCGGTCAACAACAGTCGCACGAGAGCAGCCAAAGCAAGGGCACAGGAGGAATACCCGGAAGCCAACCGCAAGGTGAAGAGGAGTATCAGGGCAGACAAGAGGGCTTACACAGACAGCCTGGCAGCAGAGGCAGAAAAGGCAGCAGCAACATGAAACAGCTCTACGACATTACCAGAAGATTGTCGGGCAAGTATGGCCATACAGAAAGACCAGTAAAAGACAAAGAAGGCAAGCCTAATGCGGACAGAGCAGACCAACTCGACAGATGGGCCGAGTATTTTGAAGAGTTACTGAACAGACCCACCCCACCCGCCCCCCCAGACATCCAGCCAGCAGAGACTGATCTACCCATCAGCTGTGACAGACCCAGCCGGGAAGAGATCAGAAGAGCAGTGGCAAAGCAGCAGGACCAGATGGCATCCCAGCAGCAGGACCAGATGGCATCCCAGCAGAGACTGATCTACCCATCAGCTGTGACAGACCCAGCCGGGAAGAGATCAGAAGAGCAGTGCAAAGCAGCAGGACCAGATGGCATCCCAGCGGAGGCTCTGAAAGCAGACCTAGAGACAACAGTGGAGATGCTGTACCCACTGTTTGGAAAGATCTGGGAAGAGGAGGCGATGCCGGCTGACTGGAAGGAGGGGTACCTAATCAAGCTTCCCAAGAAAGGCGACCTCAGCAAGTGTTCCAACTACAGAGGAATCACCTTGCTGTCAGTACCAGGAAAGGTCTTCAACAAGATCATTCTGGAGAGAATGAAGAGCTCCGTCGACCCCCAGCTGAGAGACCAGCAAGCAGGATTCAGGAAAATCCGATCATGTACAGACCAGATCGCCACTCTCCGCATCATCGTGGAACAGTCTCTGGAGTGGAGCTCCCCGCTGTACGTCAACTTTGTGGATTACGAGAAAGCATTTGACAGTGTGGACCGAGAGACTTTGTGGAAACTCCTACGACACTACGATGTACCCACAAAGTTCGTCTGCCTGATCAAGAGCACCTACGATGGCAAGACATGTCGCATGATCCACGAAAGGCAGTTCACCAGGGAGCTCCAGGTCAGAACCGGCGTCGGGCAGGGATGTCTGCTGTCTCCGTTCCTCTTCCTACTGGCCATAGACTGGGTCATGAAGAGGACCATTGAGCAGAGAAGAAGCGGAATACAGTGGACACTGTGCACACGTCTTGACGACCTCGATTTTGCAGACGGCTTGGCTTTACTATTCCACACTCATCAACAAATGCAGGACAAGACCACGAGGCTTGCTGACATCTCGTCCCAAGTGGGCCTCACCATCCACAAACAGGAAACAAAGACAATGAGGCTGAACGCAACCAGGGAAGAATCAGTCTTGCATGCTGGCACCCCGTTGGAGGAGGTGGAGTCCTTCACCTATCTCGGGAGCATCATCGACAAAAAAAAAGGCGGCACTGATGCAGATGTCAGAGCACGAATCGGTAAAGCAAGAGCAGCCTTTCTCCAGTTGAAAAAAAGTGGAGTTCCAGAGAGCTGTCACAACACACCAAAGTCCGAATTTTCAACTCAAACGTAAAAGCAGTTCTCTAGTACATGGAGCAGAGACTTGGAGGTTGACAAAAACCACAGTCAACACAGTACAGATCTTCATAAACAGTTGCCTTAGAAGAATCTTGAAAATCCACTGGCCAGAGAAGATCTGCAACGTCAGACTCTGGGGGAGAACAGAGCAGATAACAGCAGAGAATGAAATTGGGCGAAGAAGATGGGGATGGATTGGTCACAGTCTGAGAAAGCCAGTTTCCAGTATCACTAGGCAGGCATTGTCATGGAACCCCCAGAGAAAAAGGAAAAGAGGCAGGCCGAGAAACACCTGGCGTCGAGACCTCCAAGCAGACATCAAGAGACTGGGAATCACCTGGAGTAAAATCGAAGGAGAAGCACAGGACAGGAGTCGCTGGATGTCTCTCGTCGACGGCCTATACCCTAGGAGGGGTGACAGGCGTAAGTAAGTAAGTATTGAAAAACAAAACAGAAACGGCTGAAACTTACTGCAAACCACAATAGCGCATCTCCCTCCCCCTCACTCAGCCTGAAAATTTAATAGTGTGAACTGAAAAAGCAAACTTATAAACTTAGGCACAGATTCTCATGGGTCACGGTCCTGTAACTTGCATGACGGACTCCTGAGGATCTATGTTTTTTTCTCATCAGTAGAAAGGGCCACTTTCACTCTGTCCTAAACCGCACTCACTGATATGCACCTGATCATCCTGTCTGGAATAAACATAGATCCTTATGGCGCGAAGCAGATGTGAAAGCTAATGAGAATCATGCCTCTTGTCTGTTTCTATCATTATGCGGGTCTGTGCGTGGAAGAAGCAGTGAGAGCTGATTCACTGACTGCCTTCCATAGTGTATTAGACGCGTTGACAGCGATTACAGTTCTAACTCAGACTCCGAAAAGCCTAATCATTTTGATTCGATGGAATGTGAGCGCGCGCTCTTCTCGGTTTCGGTCCCCTTTTTTCAGCCGAGCGGTTTGTTTATAATTGCTGTCATCGCGCCTAATACACTATGGAAGGCAGTCAATGAATCAGCTCGCGCAGCTTCTTGTATGTAAGGACCAGCATAATGATAGAGGCAGGCAAGAGTCAGGATTCTCATGAGCTTTCGTATCTGCGGGCGCCATGAGGATCTATGTTTATTCCAGACAGGAGGTGGTTATCATTGAGTGTATCTCGGACAGTGTGATAGTGGTCCTTTCTACAGATGAGAAAAGGCATAGATCCTCAAGAGTCCGCCACGCAAGTTACAGGAACGTGACCCATGAGAATCTGTGCCCAAGTTTTGCTTTTTCAGTTCACACAATTTTAATTTCCAGGCTGAGTGGTGGAAAGGGAGAGAGATGCGCTGTTGTGGTTTGCAGTGAGTTTCAGCCGTTTCTTCTGCTTTTTAGTAACCGTACATCAATGACCATATTATAAATGAACACAC
>BTPG01000001.1:166866906-166902136 GCA_036245525.1 Semisulcospira habei | reverse complement strand
TAATCACTTGTAATGGTTTTAATGTCTGAACATGCGCAGTTGTTCCTCCTAAATTTACAGTTTTATTGAGTCCTAATTTCTGACCAACACCTGCAACAATGATTTCATTATTATAATTTGTTATTGTCCCCATTTGGAGTTGAAGGTCAGATGGTAACATGTATAACCCAGTGCCAACTACAAAGTCAACTTTCGATCTGGCATATCTGAGTACATTTTGGTAGCGTTGTATGCTAGATGGGAGATCAACTGTTGAATTAATTGAATCTTCAAGATTAGAGAGAAACTGTTTTTTGAGATTCAAATATTCCACTTCCATTTAAAATATTCGATTTTGTTAGTGATTGTGCGCCTAGTATGCACCAGACATATGTTCTGATAGACTCATTGACGCGCTCGACTCCCGCTTGAGTAAACCCGTCAGATTTATCTAAAATAAATGTGGTCCAGGCATTAGACTGCTTCTGCTCTATTGATCCTAACCAGACTTCAGATTTTGATGAGAATGAAGTGTACCCAGGGTAATAATCTTGAGGGTATTGTCTGTGACTCATAGCGTAATAAAGTGTACCCATGCCTTTGTGATCATCAAGTTTTTGTGTGAAGTCATACTTAGTGCCAGGGTTAATGTTAAATTCATTACAGATGCGTTCAAATGCTTTCATATCCATGGGGTTGTTATACCTGTTGAAACTGGATTCAGTTGGTAATGGTGTATGCAGTTCTGACAGTATACGTCTAAGCTGGTAATAAACATGAAAACGGTAGACAGACCTAATCAGTTTGTTTGAGTGATTCAAATGATCTGTAAATGAAACACCACAGCCTGTAGTAGAACATAGTATGGCAAAGTTGAGTTGGTTTTGAAACATCTGTAGTGGACTTGAAGACCACTTTCTTACAGTAGAGTCGTCTGTTATTGGAGGGTTTAGGTAATGGTCAAATGGGTTGGGTACTTTCACTTGGAATAGATCTTGTTCACTTACAGCTATATCGAGTTGATTTAGTTGAATTATTTTCTGTTCATAAGTAGGTGCAACATTATATTTGGCATTCACATTAAATTGAAATGCGTTTGTTGTGGTAATGGTTGGTGATTTAAATTCCATCCTTTTTTATATGAGATAATAAAAATGTTTATTACCTTAACAAATCTTGACACAAGCAAACCAGTGTGGTTAACTAATGGGATTGATAATCGGGATGGTAGCAAGGCTGCAGCTATCCATGAATTGTTCTACACAGTAAAATGGTTTAATGTAGAAGATAATATATATAATAAAGTAAATTTAGATGATAAGACTGAAGCTATACCACCTGGGTATTATGACTTTTGTACTATAGCTGAATGGTTTCAAAGTAATTTTAAAATTAAAGCAACTTTAAATCCAGCTAACCTACTTGTTACATTAGAATTTCCGACACAAAATTGGTTAAGGATCTCAGATAGATTTGCATATTTACTTGGATTTTATATTGACGAAGATTGGTATAGAACAGATGATTTAGATGAAGCTATGTCTGGTATTATAACAATGAAGACAAAAAGACTTAAAATAACTGGAAAACGCCCTGTCAATTTGTCAGTACACACAGTGCTAAATGTTTATTTGAAAGAACTAAACACATCTGAGAATGTTCACAATGGAAAGCCTTCAACTTTGTTGAGATGCTTACCAACTGGAACTGCTCCGTATTGTGAAAGTGTGGTTGTTAGATTTCCTAATTTGCAGTTTAAGAAATTAGGTTCTAGTTTCTTTGAGTCACTGAGTATATCTGTAACTAATCAGGATGACAAACCAGTTCTTATGCATGATTTTAGTGTTGTCTTGGAAATTAAATAATTTTATTTTTGTTTATAAAAAATGAGTGGTGGTCCAAAGTTGAGAATCATACCAGTTGCGTGTCCAGTAACAGAGTTGAAAGATTTGGCAGACGTACAGGATTTTGAGAAGGAAGGAGAAATTGGAGAAATATATGGTTTTGAACTTGATTCCTATGGCATGTACAAGAGGAAAGTAATTGTTGACATGAAAGATGGTGAAAAACAGATTCCTAAACTTGGTCAGCTACGTGATGTTACTGTACCTACTCCACCTGTAAATAATTCGCCCTACAACTTAATACATGTGGGAAATAAGTGGGTGGTTTCACCTGTACCTGTTCCACCACCCACAATTGACTGGGACATAAAGTTGGAATTTATTAGTCCTTATGTATACACTGATGACGAAGGTGCCTTAGTGTTTAGGAAGGTTGTTAACTCGGGGCCGCTTATTGTAAGCCTTGTTCCAAGCTTTGCCCCAGACAACAATAGCAGAGAAAAACTGAAAGTTGAAAATTATGAGAAACGGCGGTATCTTCTTACAGCTAGAAAGGGTAGATCAGATACTTCTGTTGTGTTTATGCCAGCAAGCTTAGTCATGGCTAGAGAAGTGACAATAGTATTTGAAATTATCATGAAATCTGTTGCTACTGCTAAAGAGGCTCAAATTGCACAAGGAATTAAACTTACATGGGATGAAACAGTAACAGAATCATCAAAGGTCTTTATTGCTATTACAAAAAATGTTGATGTTATTAATGTTTCGAGCAGTGTTCCAGCTGTCAAGGTGGTGGTCGACAAAACAACTTTTGTTCGTCTAACTTACATAAACCTTGAACACATTGATCTTGTTGCATTTTATTATGCCAGCAAATTGTATACTTTTGAAGAGTTGCAAAATGTAATTGCTGATTAAATAAAAAAAAATATTTGTGAATAAAAAAAATGGTAAACTTCTATCCGCAACTACCAACGCTTGATCCGACTGAAACAAATGTGACGACTAAAACAACACTTGCGCCTGATCCACATATGCCAATTGCTTCAGATAAAACATTACAGACAGATGCATTCAGATTAATAAATATTACAGAAGCTTTGAAATATTTGGAGAGTGAGGAGGCTAAGTACTCACGGTGCAAAAGGAGGTATAAGTCAGTATTTAATTCTGTTCAAAACACTTCTATGGCTATTGGTGCAGTTTCAGCTTCATGTTCTGTAGGGGGTATTGTTCTGTTCGCCACAGGAATTGGGAGTTTGGCTGGAATAGCAGTTGAGGCTGTTAGCGTTGCTACATGCCTGGCTTGCTTTGGTTTGGAGGCCTTGAACAAGAGGTTTCACACAAAATTACAGAAACATGAAGCATTGAGTACACTTGCTGGTGCAAAGCTGAGCAGTATGAAACTTATTATCAGTAAGGCATTGAACGATAATTTTATTGATGACGAGGAATTTAAACGAGTCCAGGATGATTTAAATAATTACAAAAAACAGAAGTCTGAAATCCAGAATAAAATGCGTAGTCAATCTCCCGTGAATGTTGAAGAACTGAAGGCTAGTTTTTTAGAGATGGGGAAAACAGATCGGTGTTCAGGAAACCACAGAAAAAACTACACAATCTTTTAAACAAATAAAAATCAGATTTGGTAATCGTTTATTAATGACATACACTTCACAGAAAAATGACATGCCACCTAACTATTTAACCCCATCAGCACCACCAGCACCACCTGACTATTACTAAAAAAAGTTTTTTCATTGTCCTTGTATCTTGACAAATCTGTCCGAGTAAGTTGTGACTTGAGTTGCGACTTGAGTCAAGAACTTACATTTTGTTGTGTTTAAGTTCTTATAAGTTCTTGACTAAGTCACTTAATAACTAATTATAGGTTCTTAAAAGGTTACCTGTAAAGTTATCTGTCAGTTATAAGTGACTTTGGAAAATTTGTTAACAAGTATCTGCAGGTAACTTAAATAATTTGTTATCAAGTGCATATAGCAATGTTTTTTTTTTGTGTGTGTGTGTGGTTATTATTTAAATAACTGTTTTGGGGGGGGGGGGGGTATTGGCACAGAGGCAATGAAAAAAAAATGTTTTTGGAATCTTATATTTTATATCTCTAACACACATATATACACGCGCACAAACACACACGCACGCAAACACGGACGCACATACACATATAAACACATGCATACACGCACGCAAACACACACACACGTACATACACGCACACACGCACTCACACAGGCACACACACATACACACGTACGCACTCATACACGCACACATACACGTACTCACACACACACATGCACTCACACATACATACGCACACACTCACACGCATAGACAGACAAACAAACACAAAATCTTTATTCAGCATGAATATTGTAGACTCGTCCGCAAAACACCGTCAGGTGAAAAACACCGTTGTATGACACGCGATACACCGTCTGTGTAGTCACTGTGCACTTAGACTCGTTACTAATGTCCTATTCCGCGCTCATAGCATGAGCGCCGTTTCTATCGTACTACGTCGTTTATTTACACTGTTACTAAGACCCTATGACATAGTACTGCGTATTTCGCGCTCATAGCATGAGCGCCGTTTCTATCGTACTACGTCGTTTATTTACACTTTTAAGACCCTATGACATAGTACGATTTAAACCGCGCTCATAGCATGAGCGCCGTTGCCATGGTCAGTCCTTTGTTTACCACACAGCCAACATAAGGCCCTTAAACAGAGTCATTTAACTCTGTGTTTCACCTATCATTTCTTAGTTGTCTATGGCACGGAACTGATAGCAATGACTCTGTTGAAAAAGGCGCAATATTCTGTTAACGCCCTGCGGTTCAACGCTGTTGATTACACAGCTTTCTACAGCCTTCACATAACGGCGAAACAAAATCGATATGCCTATTTTCCGCGACACAGCATAGTTACCTGTAATAGCGTGTGGTTGGCCACTGGTTTAAGATAGCTCAATGGTGGTGTAAACAATTTACATTAGGCTGCACTAACTTCGTAATAACACGCTGACACTGAGTGACTTTACAAAATTGAAGGTTTGTCAGGACCGGGTTTTTACGCAGTTGTTTTTAAAAGGTTTAACGCTACATTGTCTAGCTAAATTAAACAACTGGCAAAAAATAACCGGAGGCTGTCATATTGAATAGAGTTCGCCATGCCTTTTCGTACGGTGCCACCAAGAAACTGAAAAACATCGGTCTTTTACTCACAGTTGTGTTTAAAGTAGAACGCAATACCAAAGCCGGTCGCACTCACTCGGCTAGCTACGATTTGTCAGTACTGAAGTTCTTTTTTTTCAGTCTCGGCGCATTGCAGCAACCGCAAGGCCTTTTCTTGTTTCTTGTTTCTAAATATCATAAATTTAACAGACAAACTATCAATTTTACCGTAGTATATATTCCACAAGATTTAGCAATAACGCACTGAATAACAAGTCTGGGATAGTCCGTCAGTATAAACACACCTTTCTAACACACACACACAGAACGTAATGAAAGGACGGCCGGTTGAATGTTTGGCAGAAGTCACATGTCTGTTGTCACGGGTCGGGTGTTGACAACAGCCGGCGCGCGTGTGCGCAGTGGCGTGTTAGCGGCCTGCGGCTGTTCAATAGCAGCGGGGCGGCGGGCGACCTGGGGTGCTGTTTTAATACGAACGTTTCTGGAAATATGGGGGGGCGCGAATGCGTGGAAGTTTGTGGTCTCAAAATCCCGGAATTTTGGGATAGATATAAATTGTCGAAAAACACCCACAACTCCCCTCTCTCCCCCCCCCCCCCCTCTTTTGTTCTGGTAAAGACAGTCAGGTTCACTACAGAATATACTTGAATCTGCTGAGGCACATATAATTCTGAAAACTCAGAAATTTAAAAAAGCCAGGTTACAAATTTAAAATATATACTGACACAGTTCTCCAAAAAGCCTAATCATTTTCATTCGATGGAAAAATGTGAGCTCTATCTATTCTGTTTCTCTCCCCTTTTTTTCAGCCGAGCGGTTTGTTTATAATTGCTGTCAACGCGTCTATTACACTTTGGAAGGCAGTCAGTGAATCAGCTCGCGTAGCTTCTTGTATGTAAGGACCAGCGTAATGATAGAGCCAGGCAAGAGGCATGATTCTCATTAGTTTTCGCATCTGCGGGCGCCATGAGGATCTAGGTTTATTCCAGACTGACAGAAGGTGCGTATCAGTGAGTGTATCTAATTCAGTGTGATAGTGGCCCTTTCTACTGAGGAGAAAAGGCATAGATCCTCAGAAGTCCGTCATGCAAGTTACAGGATCGTGACTCATGAGAATCTGTGCCTAAGTTTTGCTTTTTCAGTTCACACAATTTTAATTTCCAGGCTGAGTGGGGGAGGGTGAAGGGAGATGCGCTTATTGTGGTTTGCAGTGAGTTGCAGTGAGTTTCAGCCGTTTCTTTTGTTTTTCAGTAACCGTACATCAATGACCATATAAATGAACACACTTTCACGCCCTCTATCGTTCTGTTAAAGACAGATTCGGGTTCACTACGGATTATACTTGGATCTGCTGAGGCACATTATTATACGGGCAGAAATTAAAAAGCCAGGTTACAAATTAAAATATATACTAAAATGGGCTTGGATAGGGCTATTATTTGGTTGAGGGCTGGGGACAGTACAAAGCTTTAGCCAGCCTTGAAGGCCGCTTTCATCGGAACTGCCGTCAGATGGTATGGCAGAAGGTTCTCTGTTCCGTCTGATGTGCACAGAGACAAATGACCCTATCAAGAAACATTCATTCCACCGCATACTTTCACGAGGATAAATATATTCTTGTTGGCATCAGACGGATGGCATTCACTGCCTAGCAATGTTCGCCCATAACCAAAGACAAAACTCCCCAAGACAGAGGCATAGATCTTCATGAGTTCCGCGCAGAGTGCGGGGGCTTGTGAGAAGCTACATGTATTATATGAATCTTGGTGGCTAGTGTTGCCTCTATGCTGCTATGTTTACGCAGCCGGGATGAAATCGGGACCACCGAGCCCCCGCAAAACAAAACACCCATGGCTGTCAACACGTGCGATTCGACGACCGTCCCGGCACTACGGCGTAGAATAGCGCGATGCTCATGCTCCCTTTAGGTTCACGGCAGTGCAAACTCGAGTTTGGAGACTAACTGGATTATAAACAAACCGCTCTGGGTGGAACAAGGGGACAAAAACAGAGAATAGCGGGAGCTCACATTCCAACGACTGAATCAAAAATGATTCAGTTCTAACTCAGACTCCGCATGGAATGTGAGCTCGCGCTCTTCTCGGTTTCGGTCCCCTTTTCCAGCAGAGCGGTTTGTTTATAATTGCTGTCATCGCGTCTAATACACTATGGAAGGCAGTCACTGAATCAGCTCGCTCAGCTTCTTGTATGTAAGGACCAGCATAATGATAGAGGCAGGCAAGAGTCAGGATTCTCATTAGCTTTCGTATCTGCGGGCGCCATGAGGATCTATGTTTATTCCAGACAGGAGGTGTTTATCATTGAGTGTATCTCGTGCAGTGTGATAGTGGTCCTTTCTACAGACGAGGAAAGGCATAGATCCTCAAAAGTCCGCCGTGCAAGTTACAGGACCGTGACTCTTGAGAATCTGTGCCTAAAGTTTTGCTTTTTCAGTTCACACAATTTTAATTTCCAGGCTGAGTGGGGAAAAGGGAGGGAGATGCGCTATTGTGGTTTGCAGTGAGTTTAAGCCGTTTCTTTTGTTTTTCAGTAACCGTACATCAATGACCATATAAATGAACACACTTTCCCTCCTCTTTTGTTCTGGTAAAGACAGAGTCGGGTTCACTACGGAATATACTTGAATCTGCTGAGGCACATATACTTCTGAAAACTCAGAAATTTTAAAGCCAGGTTACAAATTTAAAATATAGTCTGATACTGACACAGTTCTAACTCAGACTCCAAAAAGCCTAATCATTTTGATTCACTGGAATGTGAGCTCTGTTTCTGTCCCCTTTTTCCAGCAGAGCGGTTTGTTTATAATTGCTGTCAACGCATCTAATACACGTGAAGGCAGTCAGTGAATCAGCTCGCGTAGCTTCTTGTATGTAAGGACCAGCATAATGATAGAGCCAGGCAAGAGGCATGATTCTCATTAGCTTTCGCATCTGCGGGCGCCAATAGGATCTATGTTTATTCCAGACAGAAGGTGCGTATCAGTGTGTGTATATAATTCAGTGTGATAGTGGTCCTTTCTACTGATGAGAAAAGGCATAGATCCTCAGGAGTCCGTCATGGAAATTACAGGACCGTGACCCATGAGAATCTGTGCCTAAGTTTTGCTTTTTCAGTTCACACAGTTTTGATTTCCAGGCTGAGTGGGGTAGGGGGAGGGAGATGCGCTTATTGTGGTTTGCATTGAGTTTCAGCAGTTTCTTTTGTTTTTCAGTAACCGTACATCAATGAACACACTCCCCCCCCCCCCCCCCCCCCCTTTCGTTTTGGTAAAGACAGTCGGGTTCACTACGGAATATACTTGGATCTGCTGAGGCACATACACGGGCAGAAATTTAAAAGCCAGGTTACAAATCAAACTTAAAAATATATACTGAAATGGGCTTGGATAGGGCTGTTATTTGGTTGAGGGCTGGGGACATCCCCTTTCATCGGAATTGCCGTCAGATGGTACGGCAGAAGGTTCGCTGTTCAGCCCGTCTGATGTGCACAGAGACAAATGAACCTATCAAGAAACATTAATTCCACCGTTAACGCATACTTTCACGAGGATAAAAATATTCTTGTATTTACATCAGACGATGGCATTCACTGTTTCAGCAATGTTCGCCTATAACCATAGACAAAACTCCTCAAGAGGCATAGATCTTCATGAGTTCCGCGCAGAGTGCGGGGGCTCATGTTGTGAGAAGCTGATGTACTGTATGTATCTTGGTGGCTGGTGTTCCCTCTATGCTGCTATGTTTACGCAGCCGGGATAAAATCGCGACTGGCACCGAGCCCAAAACAAAACACCCATGGCTGTCAACACGCACGATTCGACGACCGTCCCGGCTCTACGGCGTAGAATCGACCTATCCCGAACTACGTCATCACTTTGTGCGTTGCCGCCCCTGGAGGGCAAGCTGGCGGGTGATGCAATTTCCACCACTCTAGCAAGGTTGAGAGCGTGTCACGTAAGCCTATTTATTCGCATTTTCTCACCATGACGAACGATTGCTGTGTCAAGCATTGTTCGAAACGAAGTACTAGGGATCTTGGGATCTCTTACCATAGAATTCCGACAGTTATATTCATATTCAATAAGGGCTCCAAAATACGCGAGTTGACAGCCAAGAGGAGAAGGCTTTGGATCGCCCAAATCAATCGAAAGAAGATCACGGACAAAACAGTGAAACCATGGTTTGTAAAAAAGTGTATCACATCGCACACTATCCGATGAAATGGCCTGTTTTTTTTATCGGCCGGCCGTACACACTCGAGCGACACAAGTCAGTCTGAATTTTTATGTCTAGTTCATGTGTGTTTCGAGGAAGTTTTGCTTTAAATTGCCGGTACTCCTCTTCGTCAGCGGACCGTTTGTAAAAAAGTGTATCACATCGCACACTATCCGATGAAATGGCCTGTTATTTTTATCGGCCGGCTGTGTGTTGATTGTGTGCTCCAAGCTGTTTGTTTGCTTTGAAGGCTTTTCTTGTGTAGTAGCTGGTGCGATGAACCAAATATTCTGAAATTTCGTCTTGAGCAACCGGAGGTAGAAGTCCGACATCGTCACTCCACTGACAGTTTTCGTAGGGATCTAACCCGCCAACTGCTCGCAATTTCATCTCATAACGGTTTCTAGATACTGAATATAGAGTATCTATATACTTTTCAGACGGTTTAACTCCAGGTTTGGACATTGTTTTTGCTACAGCCCCCACTCTGCTGAACATTCGTGTAGAGTCTCCACACCGCTTTGCCCTCCAGCGTACTACGTCATCAGAAATGGGGTCGCGGAAAAGTACACAATCGGGAAACGTCCATAGCGCGATGCTCATGCTCCTTTTAGGTTCACGGCAGTGCAAACGAGTTGAACTGGCGCAGTGTTGTAGAGGCCGTTGGTTTTTCGAATTGGTTCGAGTTGAACTCAGTGAGGCCGAGGGGAGCGTTTGAGAGTTAAGGTTAGAGGTCGGGAGGCTGTTCCGCCGCCAAGTCAGTGGCGGGGCCAAGATCAGTGGGACTGAGAAGTCGCAATATGAATGAACCCTATCACACGAACACGAAATAAACAGTTTGTCAGTAATGAGGTAAAGTTGACTTTGACCTGATCAGTTTACGGCCGCGGCTACTGAAATTCTTTACAGACGGCCAGTGACCGTTGAACACTTTCGTTTCACGAGGATGACAAAAAATGCAGTCATGAGAACCGAAAAAGCGCATTCATGATTTTAGTGCATCCTCCCCCCCCCCCCCCCCCCCCCCCCCCGCCGGCAACGCACCCGGCACCACCCCCCCCCCCCCCCCCCCCCCCTCACGGTCTCGGCACTGGTCTCTATCCGGCATCAGGCGCACTCGAACCAATCCCGAGCTCAGTCTCTGTGTGTAAAACTACATGTTCTGTTTTATGGGAAATTAGCCGCATCGCTCTCTCTCTCTCTCTCTCTCTCTCTCTCTCTCTCTCTCACACACACACACACACAGGCGGAGCGGCGGCCAACACTCCCAACTTTTTCTAGACTGACGAAGCCGAATAAGAAACCCGAACGGCAGTGCCGGGTAGAGACACAGTCACATGTAGTGCGTTCAGTTCGTAGTCTCTTGTCAAAATCGGATCAGTTGGCTTTCATTGAATTTACACACCTCCGGATTTGCCAGCCTGACCCTACAAGATTTACAATAAATTTGCATCTTTAATCCTATAGCACAACCTCGGGGGCCTGGCTGCATCATCCGCTCGCGGCATGATCAATGGCTTTGCCAACAATACACGGCTATGGGGTCAAGGCCGATTGTGACGAATGCCAAACCGAGGCCAGTGATTCAACATGGCCGCTGAAACAGAGAGGGCTAGGATAACTTAGATTGGATTGCAGTCTTGTTTATAATATTCAGCACTATTGGAACCATCGGGGATTATTGAGGCCAAGGTAAGTTTACGATTGTATCTGGTTAGGTTGTTATGACGTCTTGAATGTATTTATGGCATATATGTGTAAATGGCGATGTTGTAATTTTCCTACGGATTGTTCCGCGACATATTTCGACTGCCATTTTCCTTTTTCATTTGGTTTTTACCTGTGTATGTTTATGCATAAGATCAGTAAAGCACGCTTTCAATGAGAAGTTTAAATTTCAGAATACACAAGAAACGTTATCTTTTTCAGACACCAGCTATTTTAATCTGATGTCTAAGCAACGGCGTGAGACAAAAACTGTCGTCTGCATGCTCACTGTACCGTGACCACGAGCAGAACAGAGTAGTTAGGACAAAAGTTGTCGTTTACTTTGAAAAGATTCACAGCTTCGTGTACATAGGGTTCAGCTTTGCCCCCCAAGTCCTTTAGTTGCATGCGATTCTTTCGTTCTCTTCATGGTTTAAGATGGTGTTCTATAGAGAATTGGTTTTCTGCAACTGTCTGCACAGTCTCAGTTTCAGAGGACAGCTTCGCTGCTTAAACAGTGCTTGTTACACCAAAAAATAATGTGAATTTATTGTCTTATGAGTGAAGGTGTTTGTTGGCACATTTTTTAATCATGAATTAAATCAGTACAATTAGAACCAGCATGTGAAAGAAAGACTGCATTGGGATAAGGGAAGATTGGAGTTAAAGTGGAGTCCACTTAACAATTTTCATTCTGATATAGTGCTTGAAATGAATTTGACTATGATAGATAGTCCAAGGGTATTGCCAGAATAGCTTGGCGACTGAGGCGCCAATCTGTTCTGGCACCTCCCTTGAACTAAAATGGTTGATTCATCTCTTCATCTAATGTAGCTTAACATAAAGAACAAGAAGCAAAGTTTAAAAGTCAGCCTCAGGATGTAATGGGTTAACACAGTTTTGTTAAACATGGAAAATCAATTTGTTTTAAGCAATAAAGACTCAAAATTGTTAGCAGTCAAGCAAGAAGAAAGCATGACAGATGTGTGAATGGATGTGCACTATGCAGGTGGTTAAAAGTGTGAAGAATTATACTTGATATGATTACATTAGCTCACCAAGAAAACACCAGCCCACATTGGCACAAGTGTGCAGCTAACAAATTGTATGTGAAATCCATGGGGTAAAAATCCAAGTGCAATGAGCAACACTGGCGGCACCTCGTTCATGAATGAATTTTCAGGAACGGAATGTGTTTGTGTTAAACAGGTGAACAATGGTGAAATTTGTCCTGCCTTGTTGGTTGTCCATTTTTTGCTGAGCATTTTGTATTATCAATGAATTTTAACTCATTCAACCCTGATGCACTACAGCAGGAGATGGGTTGACCATGATAATTCAAGGGTAGTGCCAGATTAGCTTCGCATCTCTCGGCGCCAAGCTAATCTGGCACTGCCCATGAATTATTATGGTCGATCCATCTCCTGCAATGATGCCTCCAAAATTTAGGAAATACGGCCGTCGGGCTGAATGAGTTAATACAGAATATGAAGGCTGTTGGCTGGGAATTTAAAATGTTTCATGTTAAAGGGGCATGACCGACCTTTTTTAATGCTTCAGTTCACAAAAAGCTTTTACTGGGCTTCAGTATACATACCCACTTAGACAGTGACCACCCTATTTTCCCACCAAATGCTTTCTTTCGTCCGTTCAAAGCGAAAGAGACCACTGGAATCATGCGGCTGGACCCGGTCAAAAGATTGCTTCTGATAGACGATCAGGTAGCTGACGTCATAACTATTCTATACGACCTTAGGTCATCTGCATAATTATAACCAATCAGAGACAAGATGTCGGATGAACCAGCGAAGAAAAAAAAGAAAGTATCAGTCGACTCGCGTCGGCCGACAATGACAGACTCGTAATTGAAAAGAAGAAAGAGAAAGAGAGACAAGATACCCCTAAGTAGAATTGACATCGGACAAGGGAATATAGAGCTTGGCTTCACCGCCCATCCGGAATTTGTCGTTTTCTTGCTATGTGAAACAGTAAGTAATCCGGTTACGATCTTTGTCGATCTTCCTATAGTTTCACGAGCGCTAGAGACTGAGAATTCATGATCTTCAGTAGAATTTATCTCTTACTGATTTTGCAAGATTTTAAACCTGTTTTATCATGAAGTTACGAGCTAGTTCATCAGATTTTATGCTGCAAGGATCAGACAACTACGGCCTGTGTGTCAAAATTGCGGCACCGGCTGCCGACATTGATCAGGTCGTGACACGTTTTTATCTGTGCGGGCTCTCATTCACTCGATTCACAGAGGTAGTGTTTCTGCTGTGATGGTGCATTTGTCGTTTCCAGAGATGCTTTCAGTTACGTAGACTTCGATGTGTGTGTGAAACTGCAATGCAGAAATGGGTATAAGTGGGTGAAATACCACTGTTCTGTTTCGTGACGCTGGCTCAGTCGCCGGCTTGGTGCGGAGACCCGAGTCGAAGAACTTGAAGCCACGCCCACAGCACGATTGCCCGTTACTCAGGGTAGCAGGTCAAGCGGAACCCGCATTGATTTTGACAGCATAGCGAATAAGTGGAAAATTTATTTTACATTCTCGTGGAAAATTATATCAAAGGGATGCCGGAGAACATCAGTACATGTCTACACTGACGCGTGTGTACCCACTTGACAACGATGACCGCCTCCGTCGACTGCAGTATCGATTGATCGGGTTCTGCCTTGTGACGTAGGCTAGTTAATATGCACAAATTCAAAACGAGGCCGATGCAGACGATAATTTGCACTCTCGGGGACAAAAACAACACACCCATCAAACGATGAATTTCAACATTTGGCATTGTATTTACATCATAAAGCTCTAAGTTAGTACACAAAGGACCCATACATAATACTGTCAGCAGTAACTGTTGCAGACAGTTTTCCGACTGTGTTGAGATGATTAAACCTGGGGAGAATCGCTTTAATTTGAAACTCATATAAAGAGTGTTCTGGCTTCTGTACACATTCAGTGAAATTTGCAAGAACATTGCAGTGAAATTTGCATAGTATTTGTAACAACAATTGTACTGATAGTGATACTAAACATGTTTTGACACATCAGTAACAACATGAAGGCAAAGTCTCTCCACAACTTTAGTCTTTAGACTAGGTTTTTTACTTTTCAGTCATCAGGGATGAACAGCATGCATGATTAAAATTCATCACAGCCGCTCTGTGGTCTGTCAGAGGCTTTTTGCCATGGCTGGGATAAGTACATTTAAGAAACGGCATAGGTCCTTTTACATCGGAGCACACAATATTTTTTCTAGCTATCTCTGCAAAGATACAACTTTTTTTTAATACCACTTTACTTACTTTACTTACTTACACCTGTCACCCCTACCCGGGTATAGGCCGTCGACGAGAGACCTCCAGCAACTCCTGTCCTGTGCTTCTCCTTCGATTCTACTCCAGGTGGTTCCCAGTTTCTTGATGTCTGCTTGGAGGTCTCGACGCCAGGAGTTTCTCGGCCTACCTCTTTTCCTCTTTCCCTGGGGGTTCCATGACAATGCCTGCCTAGTGATACTGAAAGCTGGCTTTCTCAGACTGTGACCGATCCATCCCCATCTTCTTCGCCCAATTTCATTCTCTGCTGTTATCTGCTCTGTTCTCTCCCAGAGTCTGACGTTGCTGATCTTCTCTGGCCTGTGGATTTTCAAAATTCTTCTAAGGCAACTGTTCATGAAGGTCTGTACTCTGTTGACTGTGGTTTTTGTCAATCTCCAAGTCTCTGCTCCATATAGGAGAACTGCTTTTACATTGGAGTTGAAAATCTGGACTTTGGTGTGTTGTGACAGCTCTCTGGAGCTCCACACTTTTTTCAACTGGAGAAAGGCTGCTCTGGCTTTACCGATTCGTGCTCTGACATCTGCATCAGTTCCGCCTTTTTTGTCTATGATGCTCCCGAGATAGGTGAAGGACTCCACCTCCTCCAACGGGGTGCCAGCAAGCAAGACTGGTTCTTCCCTGGTTGCGTTCAGCCTCATTGTCTTTGTTTTCTGTTTGTGAATGGTGAGGCCCACTTGGGACGAGATGTCAGCAAGCCTCGTGGTCTTGTCCTGCATTTGTTGATGAGTGTGGGACAGTAATGCCAAGTCGTCTGCAAAATCGAGGTCGTCAAGCTGTGTCCACAGTGTCCACTGTATTCCACTTCGTCTGTGCTCTGTGGTCATCTTCATGACCCAGTATATGGCCAGTAGGAAGAGAAACGGAGACAGCAGACACCCCTGCCTGACACCGGTTCTGACCTGGAGCTCCCTGGTGAACTGCCCTTCGTGGATCACGTGACATGTCATGCCATCATAGCTGCTCTTGATCAGGCGGACGAGCTTTGTGGGTACACCGTAGTGTTGTAGGAGTTTCCACAGAGTCTCTCGGTCCACACTGTCAAATGCTTTCTCATAATCCACAAAGTTGACGTACAGTGGGGAGCTCCACTCCAGAGACTGTTCCACGATGATGCGGAGAGTGGCGATTGGTCTGTACATGATCGGTTCTTCCTGAATCCTGCTTGCTGGTCTCTCAGCTGGGGGTCAACGGAGCTCTTCATTCTCTCCAGGATGATCCTGTTGAAGACCTTTCCTGGTACTGACAGCAAGGTGATTCCTCTGTAGTTGGAACACTTGCTGAGGTCGCCTTTCTTGGGAAGCTTGATTAGGTACCCCTCCTTCCAGTCAGCCGGCATCACCTCCTCTTCCCAGATCTTTCCAAACAGTGGGTACAGCATCTCCACTGTTGTCTCTAGGTCTGCTTTCAGAGACTCCGCTGGGATGCCATCTGGGCCTGCTGCTTTGCCGTTCTTCAAGAATGCCACTGCTCTTCTGATCTCTTCCCGGCTGGGTCTGTCACAGCTGATGGGTAGGTCGGTCTCTGCCGGCTGGATGTCTGGGGGGTCGGGTGGGCTAGGTCTGTTCAGTAACTCTTCAAAATACTCGGCCCATCTGTCGAGTTGGTCTGCTCTGTCTGCAATAGGCTTGCCTTCTTTGTCTTTTACTGGTCTTTCTGTATGGCCATACTTGCCTGACAATCTTCTGGTAATGTCGTAGAGCTGTTTCATGTTGCTGCTGCCTTTTCTGCCTCTGCTGCCAGGCTGTCTGTGTAGGCCCTCTTGTCTGCCCTGATACTACTCTTCACCTCGCAGTTGGCTTCCGAGTATTCCCCCTGTGCCCTTACTTTGGCTGCTCTCGTGCGACTATTGTTGACAGCTGCTTTCTTCTGCTTCCTCACTTCTATCTTCTTCAAGGTCTGTGCCGACAGCCAGTCCTTGTGATGGTGTTTCCTGAACCCTACAGTGTCTTTGCAGGTTGAGTTCAGTGCCTCTCTAACTGCCTTCCACTGCTGCTCTGTGGTGACCGCCTCCTCTTCATTTACTAGCTCCTGTAGCGCTTGAAACCGGTTGGACAGCACCAGTTTGAACTCTTCTCTAACTCCAGTTTCTCTCAGGAGGCCTACATTATAGCGCTGTCTTCTTGTTGTCTCTGTGCGGCTTTTCTTTAGCTTGAGCTTCATTCTTAAGGTAAGCAGATGGTGGTCGGAGGCGACATCTGCTCCCCTCCTCACTCGAACATCTTGAAGGGATCTTCTAAATTTCTTGCTAATGCAGATATGGTCTATTTGGTTCTCTGTTGTATGGTCAGGTGAGACCCAAGTTGCTTTGTGTATTCTTCTGTGTGGGAAGATGCTGCCTCCAATGACAAGTCGATTTAGAGCACAAAAGTCTACAAACCTCTCCCCGTTCTCACTCATCTCCGAGCCTAGTCCCTGTCTCCCCATCACCTCTTCGTATCCGGTGTTGTCCTCCCCTATTTTGGCATTAAAATCGCCCATGACGATGGTGATGTCTCGCTCCGCACATTTGTCCAAGGCACTCTGGAGTCGGTCGTAGAACTCTTGTTTCTCTTCCTCGTCACTGTCATTAGTGGGCGCATAACACTGGATGACGTTCAGCTTGAGCTTTTTCTTGGTTCTAAAGGCTGCTGTGATAATTCTTGGCCCAAGAGGTTCCCAGCCCATCAGCGCTCTCTGTGCCACTGGTGACAGCATGAATGCTACACCTTCTGTATGGGGGGCATTCTCCTCTTCATGACCTGAATACAGAATCATCTCCCCACTTAACAGCCTTTTCTGGCCAGACTGCGTCCATCTGGCTTCACTGATACCTAGCAGGGAACGGTTGTACTTTTGCATTTCCGCTGCTATCTGGGCGGCCTTGCCGCTCTGGTACATGGTCTTGAGGTTCCATGTGCCCATGGTTGTATCCGTGGATAGAGAGAGGCGGCTCGGTCCTGTGGCTTCCGAAGACTTCCGGCTTTCACCACAGGACGTCATAAGTCTTCTGGTAGAAGAACCTTCCTCCTCCAGGAAAGGAATTACTGTTAGTCTTTTCGTCGGCGTTTTTGTAGCTATTTCTTTTTTGCAGGGTGGGGAAGCTACCCCCACGCCCAACCCCCTTACTAGGAGGACCAGGGGTTTTCTGTCGGGGTCACCTTCCCTTAGACCATGTTGGTTCACGGCACCTTATTTCATTCGGTGCACCCCTCTCACGAGGGACCCCCTATCCACCACCCAGGGGACGTGCCTCAACGCCATATGGTCCCAGCGCGAGGAATACCACTTTAACAAAGAACAAATATCAATCTGTGTAAATCATTAATATGGGCTGTTTTTACCTAAACCCTGTGATTTCTTGATTTCTGTGTACAGTCACATAAAAAATTTCAACAGACGAGAACATGCAATTTTCAATACCTTAATAGAGCCCTGGCAGGAAATGGCCAGATTTGAATGGTCAAGCATGCAAACTTTATGTATACATGTATATAATCCAGTGATGTTTCGGGTTTTAAAACCTTTAACTTACTGAGTGAGGTGAGTTACTCATTCACATGAAAATAAATCTTCATTTTACTGGGCTGAATATATCTGATGCAAATTTGGGGATGAAAAATCAGTAATTTCACGGAAAAATTATGAATTTTTATGAGTGTTCAGCAAAACTGGCAATTTGTCTGAGTTTCTTGAAAGTAAATTGTATTAGGACAACTGGCACTAAATAATATATTCATTCTAAAAGACATGAATATATATTCTCCATGAAGATATTTGTCAAAATGGTGCATACTCCAATGTCAAATAACCTATTTTTGTATCTGTTGCAAAACTTCATGTGTACACCAAATGATTGATATAAATACATAGTGAGAAGGGGGTGGGTTTAACTCATTAGCAGCCAGCCACATCCGGATGCGGCTTACTGCGAACGAGTCATGGGGCCTCTTACAAATTGTGTGTAAACATTTACGTGCAAACATTCATGTGTGTGGTGTTGCGGGCGCAAAAACTGACCTCTGTGTTTCTAAACTGGCGGTCAGCTATTCCTTTTTCTTTCAAAATTGTGTCTGTCTGGATGATGCGCAACCCTCCATTTTTCCATCGCTGTCAATGTCATATTTTATTCAGCACATGCAGAACATTTTCGGTCAAAGCAAAGCCTGTGAATATAAAACATTTCTCATAAAGTTAACCCTTTTAGCCCTGGATCCCAACAGCAGGAGATGGCTTGAACATGATATTGATAATTGAAGGGTAGTGCCAGATAAGCTTGGCAACTTCATGCGCCAAGCTAATCTGGCACTACCCTTGAATTATCATGGTCAATCCATCCTGCAACTGGTACTAGTCGTTAGGTAAAACCTCCAAAATTTGAGAAATGGGACCTTGCGGCTAAAAGGGTTAAATGTGATGCTTTATGTGTTTCAAAGCAAGGCTTCCTTTCTGTATTTTGTCCAGCCCTTTTCATGTGTATGAGTTATATTTTCCCATCAGTCCCTGCAGCAGCAGGGACTCGTGAGAATACAGTGTAAATCTTGCTGGTGATGCACAGCCTCATTTACATCTTCAGACAAAGTCATAGACATGAATTCTTAGACTGCATCTAGTTAGTTAACCCATTACGTCCTGAGGCTGATTTTTATTTTAACTTGCGTATTGTCTTATGAACGCTACATTACAGATTAGGAGATCAACTATTTTAGTTCCAGGGTGGTGCCAAAATAGGGCTCAGGAAGATGACGTCATCACGCTAGTCGTGGTGGCCATCTTGTGAGGATATGGGACTAAGGTGCTCATAGGGAAATCGGCCTCGCGCTGGGACCATATGGCGTTGAGGCGCGTCCCCTGGGTGGTGGATAGGGGGTCCCTCACGAGAGGGGTGCACCGAATGAAATAAGGTGCCGTGAACCAACATGGTCTAAGGGAAGGTGACCCCGACAGAAAACCCCTGGACCTTCTAGTAAGGGGGTTGGGCGTGGGGGTAGCTTCCCCACCCTGCAAAAAGGAAATAGCTACAAAAACGCCGACGAAAAGACAAACAGTAATTCCTTTCCTGGAGGAGGAAGGTTCTTCTACCAGAAGATTTATGACATCCTGTGGTGAAAGCCGGAAGTCTTCAGAAGCCACAGGACCGAGCCGCCTCTCTCTATCCAGGGACACAACCATGGGCACATGGAACGTCAAGACCATGTACCAGAAGGGCAAGGCCGCCCAGATAGCAGCGGAAATGCAAAAGTACAACCTTTCCCTGCTAGGTATCAGTGAAGCCAGATGGACGCAGTCTGGCCAGAAAAGGCTGTTAAGTGGGGAGGTCACAGTCTGAGAAAGCCAGCTTCCAGTATCACTAGGCAGGCATTGTCATGGAACCCCCAGGGAAAGAGGAAAAGAGGTAGGCCGAGAAAGAGAAACTCCTGGCGTCGAGACCTCCAAGCAGACATCAAGAGACTGGGAACCACCTGGAGTAAAATCGAAGGAGAAGCACAGGACAGGAGTCGCTGGAGGTCTCTCGTCCACGGCCTATACCCAGGTACGGGTGACAGGCGTAAGTAAGTAAGTAAGGGAAATCGCTGTCAGGACAATGTCAGGAAAGTCCTGATGTTCTATAGGCAATAACAGCAAGTCGTGCCATCACCGTAGGAAACCACTAACCAGAATCTGTTTTTGTTTGTTTCCAAAGAGGAAGAAACATGAAGAAAAATGTGTTAAAACACAACTTCGCTACTATCTGAATACTATCCTATCCTCTTAAGATAGCAGCTGACGCGCCGACGCTCCTAAGGGGCTGGGCCCACGCTACCAGAATTTGCGACTAGCAATGTGTGGTAAACAACAATTTGCCACCTGCCACATCAGCTTCGTGGCACACATTTCAATGTGCGTGTAATGTGTTTGTACTGACTGACCTGCCATTACCATATATGGAACCTCTCTGATGCGCCCGGTTGAAATATTCGGAGCTGCAGGAGTCCCATATGCATGGGAACTCTCGGACAAGGTTGATCAATTAACTCACTAGAGACGTGCTGCATACGGATACACAGCTATTTGCAGCGTTTCTGCATGCGGCGCATCTCCAATGATTTAACAGTCTCAAAGCCTGGTCGCTCAGCTTCTCCGCCATTTTTTTCGACTCGGAAGATGAAGAAACGGGAAGTGGCGCAAGGACACCGCTGATTGGCTGAGAGGTGGCAACATTGCTCGAGCCTTGCCGGCTTCCACAAATAAATAGACTCGGTTTGTATCGGGTCGCAATTTGTGGTGGCAATATTGTAGGCGCCCTAATTGTGGCGGCAACATTGCCACCACAAAATTGCGCCCGGCAATAGGTGTTTGTGGTAGCGTGCGCCCAGCTTCTAAGCAACGCAGGGAACTTCCTGAGCCCTGGCAGCACCTTTGAACGATCATAGTCAAACTAATTTCAACTTTAAAGCAGTAGTGTATCAGGATGAGAAGGGTTAATACATTTCTTTTCTCCCAGTCCCCACTCTCCAATTTCTCCCCTTCCTGCAACCCCCCCCCCCCCACCCACCCACCCACCCACCCCCTTCACCCCATCCCGACCCCACCTAAGCATTTTGTGTGCTGCAGCAAACGTAACATTTGCGTCTGCCCTTTCCATCAGCAATGCCCCTTTCTATTGTTTGCCTCATCTTCACGACGCACTGGCCTGCCCCCTGTAGTCTCCACTCCTTTCATTCTATCGGCAAGAGGCATAGACTCTCATGAGCCCCTGCAGCTGCAGGGGCTCATAAGAATCTATGCTTCTTGCTGGTACTTTGGTCACAATTTGTTGGCACTATCTCTAGTACTTCAGTACACGTCTCCGTACCATCAGGGCTCATGGAAATCTATGCATCTTGTTCTTTACTTGCTTGCAAGTGACATTATATATCTCAGTTTTGCAGAGGGAGGGAGTACTTGGGTGTTTAGTCTGCGTCCACTATCTCAGTATCTGTCTCGGACAATAGAATGAGCCCTGTGTATTGTATAGCAGACAACCATGGGAGGCCTGTCCCTTCTCACTACCCGGGCATTCCAGCCACTGTGCCCCTTTCACGTCACGAGCCAAACTGCTTACGTGTTAACCCGTTAAGTGCTAGTTGATGCATATTGTGTTTCTGCATTTTTTTGTTAATCCAACGTCAGCATGGTGTCAGCAAGAGGCATAGATCCGCATGATCCTTTGCAACTGCGGGGGCTCCTGAGGATCTATACCTCTTGCATTTGGGTGATGTTCAGATTTTTTCGACACAAATTATTGTTGTTTTTTAAACATTGTTCCCAGATCAGTAAGAGATAGTAGGTTTCGACAGGGGAGAAACAGCAAGCTTGCTAGCCCCAGAGCATGCAAATGCCTAACTCATTCGAGACGTGCAGCCTACGGATACCGGCGGTTTGGCGAACCGCCGCGTATTCGTAGGCGGCACGTCTCGAATGAGCTAATCAGCTGTCTTGATACCTCAATGGCAAAAATCTAGGTTGGCACTGCCTTTGATCTGTGGATAATATGACTGACCTGCTGACCAGATCCAACTCTTGCAAAGTTCAGGTAGTGTAAGGGTTCTACTTCTTCTTAATCTTAGGTTTGTTTGTTCATACATCATTTTTTTAAACGATATTCTTTGAGGTTTCATTGATTTTTCTTTGATTCAAGCCTTTCTGTAAGTAGCACTGAAAGGTTTCATTTTCTGGAGAAATGCTCCAAAATGACATGTTTTTTTATAATGCGCTCAATGTGATGTGATGATAATTCATTAATTGCAATTAAATGATTTCCTGGTTGGATGTCATAGTTTAATCCCCAGTCACTTCAGGCTGTTGGCAGATATCCAATGTTTTAAAGGTCCGGGTTCAGCAATTAGTCAGTAGAGGACATCGAAAAAAAAATTTCAAAGTCCCTACCTGACACAGAAAGTGCAACCCTGATAGGGCCCCGTGTGATAGGATCCCCGAGCACGCACGTTACTATAGCTGCTGTAGAGTGTCAGACGTCCTTGACGGCTGTCACAGTTCACGAAAACAGGTATACACCATCCAGCTGCCTAAGGTCACTTCCAGTTGCATCTGTCCGTGCGCGGTAACATCCAATTCCCGTGCAACTACGACTGAAAAATATCCAACTTTTATTTTGCCGCACCGCCTGGTGACCTGCATCGAGCCGCGACGTCCCGCGCAGAGCGTCCAAAAAAGGTCCAGCGAATGGTGGCGGTAAGTCCAACATGATATGGTGTGGTCTTTTCACTTTTTGTGGTACAAATATTACTTTTGTTGGTAAGTATATTTCCAACAACAACAAACACCTATGCGCGTGTAGCTGACGTCGTGTTTACAAAGGGAAGGTACTCGTAAATATGTATTATCAGGGGACACCACTCTAATGACCACTTCCTTGTCAACAACAAGAAGCCCTAGCGATCGTAATGTTATGTGTGTTCTGGTGTACAGGACACTAATTTCGGGGGAAATGATGACTGAGGAAATAACAGCAGACGACAGTGGTGAGAAGTAGGCAGAATACATCGATGAACAAGACGAAGAATAGATTGGAAATCTTAGCCTCACTGTTCGTCTCTTCTGTAGTTACTATACGTCACTATAGTAACAGCCTGAAACTTTGTTTTTAAATTTGCTCTCCTTTATAAATAAGTGTAATAGTTTCTGGGCAATTTTCTATTATACATATTTGTGTTATATACATAATGAAATATGCGATATGTTCTGAGCTCTGGTCTGATGTACATTTAGAAGTTTCCACTTTTAGTTGCGATTTGTTTTGGGGGTTCGTGGTGGTTGTTTTTGTGTAAATATCTTCAGAACGCCACGCCATTTTCTAGTACAAGACCCGTGTGTGCATTACATAACTATACAAATACCAGTCATTTGATTCTTTTTCAGTGCCACACCAAATGAGCTCACAGAGCAGCAAGCAGCTAATGTGTCATTTCTGTGGATACATTTGTGAAGCTAGTACAAAGTGAAGGTGCATCAGTAATGGAACAACGCCCAATCTCATCATAATACATAACAGATAATCGCAATGGCAAGGTAAGTTGTGAACCTAAAATGTGTGTGTGTGTGTGTGTGTGTGTGTGTGTGTGTGTGTGTGTGTGTGTGTGTGTGTGTGTGTGTGTGTGTGTGTGTGTGTGTGTGCTTGGGACAAAATGTACAGCTGGCTTATATTTAGAACAAAATATACAGCTGTCTGAATAGAATTAAATATACAGCTGTCTGAATAAAAAACAAAATATACCTGCAGTTGTCTGAACACAGACAAAATGTTCAGCTGTCTGAATGAAAACAAATGTACAGCTGCTCGCTGTATGAAAACAACATCAGCAATTGTCTGGATAAGAATATAATCAACAGGTCTAGGTAAGGATAAAATGTACCACTATAATCAACCTAAAATATATTTGTTCACAAAATAACAGCACATTTCAGTGTGATGAAATAGAGCAATACATGTATGTGCATAATTCATTATGAAACTCACAATCAGGTATATAAGTGGTCTATTGTAAGTTGGCTTGCCACTGATACAATGTATTTCTCATATTTTCCTGAAACCACAAGCTTATGAACAGGAGAAATATGAGTGACAAAAACTTATAATATCATTCTTGTATACCAAAATATTTTATTGCTAGTTTTTCTGTGAATCATGTAAATACATGTATGTATATATTGCTCCATATCATAACACTCAAATGTGCTGCTATTTTGTGACTAAGCCATTTTTAGAAAGCCACACGCACATGCGTATGTGCACACATGCCTATTTTCTGTATTTATTTCTTTTTCAACAGGTTTTGTCCATCCATGACTGTGTTTATGGTTTGTTTCTAGACAGCAGGGCTGCCACAAGGTCAGGTGACTTGAAACTGGTGAATGCACAGACTGGCATCGAGTTTCTGAAGACAGCAAGACCTGTCCGATAAGTTGTCACCGACAGAGTTCTACTGTAATCTCCTGCTACTTTCAGGTAATTATCAGTTTGGTGGCATTTGATTTTGAAGTATGGTACACCCGTGCGCTTGCACAAAATCATTTTTGTTTGTAAAAGTGTTATCACATCACACATAAAGTAGCTTATAGTGTCCTGGAAATATTGCTGTCACAACACTAAGTTATGATTTACATATGACTGATACCTCCACACTGTAAGTATATTTACAAGTTGACAGTAAACATTATTATCATGGTGCCATGGTGGTTTTTCTCCCAAGTCTTCATAACAGCTAGTGCTAGCTACCGGTCAGTTTGCCACTCTGTAATGCATGTATCTTTTTTTCCAGTATGAAATAGATTTGTATATTATTACTGACTTGATCGCAGCCACTGAAACATCTGGATCATTACCTTGATGTGTGGCACAAAGGCAAGCGAATTGCATAAAAGGTTTGAGTTGAGCTGTGTGTTTACATGGAGGATTATATCCTTGAGTGTATGCAAAACAAAAACACACGAAACTGTCCTGTCATCGAAATAACCTACTCAGTATAAACTGCTGCTGGTACATTTTCACTTTTGTGCTTTTCTTACTTTCAGGTTTTGCTTTATCTATTATATTGGCCATCTGTTTTCAGTTTCTTTGCTGCTGCCAAAGGCTAAGCACCACTTGAAACAAGGGATAAAGCCTGTTATCAACCATCACCACACATTACGAGTGTCCTTGCCAGGCATGATCAAGGTAATAATCATGTCTTATTTATGCACTTATTTTGACTTAGAGTTTAGATATGTTTCAGTCTCATCATTGAGTGTTTTGAGTGTTAGTCAAGGGGATGTATCTATGTGGCTGAAAATGAAATGGCCCCCAAATAAACTTTCATTGGCTACAAAGGCTACACAATTCGCAACAGGCTTACCATCCTTGACTTCAACCACCAAGTATGCAAACAGTATACCAAGATTAGCAACAGGCACTCTGTGGCATACCAGGTAGCACAGCAGAAATATGCATAGTACATGTATGTTACACGCTTGTGCAATTTCTGGTACAAGTGCAGTATTGTACATGTCATTTTCAGTATCATTACAGTACATGTATTTGTAGAAATATACTATTTAGGATTGTGACACTGACCATGAAAACTAATTCTTTCTAATGGCAAGTCAGGTGCAGAATTCCTGTTCATGTGCACTGTTTACAGTATGTAGTTATAACAAGGATGAAAAATGAAAGCAGACATGTATGCAATTTATGAAGAAGAATGTCCAAATGTATTGAAAACAAAAAATGTCCAACATTTTGCTTTTACATTCAACTTTAATACTTTCTTGTATAGAGAGTACAAAGTGCACAATATGGAGTATATATTACATGCATGTGTCCATTTATTCATGTCCCAACTACTTGTACAAACAGATGTAAACAATCTCCATGACAGAAAGTAAATTTTAAAAGTTAATGAAAATGTTCTTTTCATTCTGTTTTTTTCATCAAGGAATGTGCTCCGTGGCCTTGTATCCCCAATGCCTCACTGATGAGAAGCTCTCCAGTTTGTTACATTACCTACACAGTACAGATGACAAGATTGAGCGACGAGTGGATGTGGTTTTTCAGCAGAAGTAAAGACTTGGAGGTTGGTTTCACACACATACACAACCAGATAGTGCCCTCAGGTAGTTTAGATTGGGGCTTAGAAACTGCCATCTGATTATGGTTTGGTTATTTGGGTTTAACGCCGAGCAGGCGACTAAGGCCATCTCACGGCGGTCATCTGATTATGGCCACCTGACAAGAGCAACAGTGTTTGCTGTTGCCAAGCCCCATATGGCTCTCATGCCACAAGTGAAAAAAATCTGTATGTAGAGTGTTGGTGATGTTTGATTGCTATTATAATGTGGGAATTTTATTTGCAAATGTGATGCTATAATTTTTGACGCTGCAAAATTTGACTTCGGTCTGCTTCTTACAAATATCTAGAAAAGTTGGTTCTTCTGTTAACTCGATCAGCTGGATCAAATTCAGTAGTTCTTGTTGTCCATTATTATTAGATGATTCCCACACAAACAGTAGGCCGGATTGTCTTCACTGGTCACGTGCTGATAAGGTGTCGCCTCTACTCCCACATTCGATATGGTCACCAGGGGCTGCTCATCGGTTGAGTGCATCTTTAGTCTCCCCCAGGGAAAAGTTGGTTATGTTGGCCTGAAAACATATTCATATAATATCATGTTACCAAGCAGCATTGCAAAGCTACAATGTCTTTTATTATTAGAACAAAACTGTATAAATCGTTTGACCATCACCGAGACAAAGAAATTGTTTGTAAAAGTTATTTTGCAAATCTGTCTTGTATGGAGTTTATTGATTACACTGGCTGTGATTCATTACGGTTGGTTTCATGTTGAGTAGATTATACTGGCTGATACCCGGTAGCCAAGTAAACTCCTCTAGAACAGTGTTTGCAGTACATCTTCACATGTACTAACTGACCTTTGTTCTTGTCTTGCAGCTGCCTGCTGAGAGCAAGTTGGGGCACACTGCACTGCATCAGGCTGTTTGCTGTTCCAAAGTTTCTGTGTGACATTGCTGCTAACGCCCCTGCAGTTTGGTGACATGTTTGACACTGGCCAGTCTGTTGTCTCTTCACTGGTTGGACCTGTCCATGAAGGCTGTCTGTCTGCTGTGGAATCATGGCAATATTAGCATTTTGGTGGATAGCAAAATTTAGCATATGATGTTAGAACTATATTGCCATATGTAACATTACATTAGGAAATCGTTGCGGTATATATGTATATATCTATATATATATATATATATATATATATATATATATATATATATATATATATATATATATATATATATATATGCCTGCATGTGTACCCGCCCCCTCCAGCTCCCCCCCCCCCCCCTCTCCCTCACTTACCAAAACACAATGACCAAGTTTGAATGACAGCATCATAAGCAAAATATACCATGCATATAATTCAATGACATCACTGAAATTGTTTCTTTATAATTAAAATGGTTGTCTCTGTTCTGTTTGTGTTTTTGCCTCATGTATTATTACAGTTATATATGGTGCAGGAAGTAAAAGTGCACATGTATGTTGTTCTGTAGAGAAGAACCCTATGAGGAAAGAACGTCGCTTAGAAATGACAGTTGCAACACAATTTATTACTAGATAATATGAATAAAATTGTGTTGTAGCTGTCTTTTCTAAGCGTCTTTCTTTTTTCGTTGAGTTCGTCTCTGCATTACACACGCTTCGCAGTCACCATTTTGATCTGGACTATGTGGTTCTGTAGGGTACATAGACTACTTGGTCTTGTTGAGGATAGACATACTCATTTCATAAAAAAAATCAGCTGTATTTTTAGGAATTATGACAATGAGTTGCCACATTCCTTCTGCATCTGAAGATAAGTAGCAAATAATGTCTCTGTTTGTCTATTTTGACAAAGGGTATTTACCCGAAATATTAATAAATTGTGTTGTACCGTTTTTTCTAAGCGTGTTTCTTTCTCCGTTGGGTACTTCTTTTCAATCATGGTCATTGTGTTTTATTTATGTATACACTTATTGATGTAAACCTGCCTGTCCCGGATTGGCCTCCGCAGCCACGAAAATGCCTGCAGACGACGTGGGCAAGCCCTATAGAATCTTTGTTCGTGAAGTCAAGCCAAGAGACACTTATTGATGTACTTGACGATTTTGGTAAACTCATAAGAGAAGCCTCACAATGAAAGGCATTTTTAACAGTTTCACTCAGTACAGATATAAACAAATAAACCATACGTTGAAGTGTATTTGAAAACAATGTTTTTGTCACAAAATGAAGATCAAGTGAGATATACCTCTTGCTGTTGTGAACTGATATATTTCCTTGATATTTATTTTTGCGGGTTGAGTCATTTCAGTTTTCTGATAGAGAGCATTGCTATATGGAGTGATCAGAAATAAATCCCACATGGTTTGCTGTCAGTGCAAACATAGATAAACTATGAATGAAATATATTGTGGTTAGAATACCAATTACATAATATATATATATCTGTTTCCTAACATTTATTTCATATCTCATAACCATAGCACGAGGTGAAAGAAACCTAATGCTCCAGCCGAAGGGGTGCATGCCTGCATGATGCCAGCTTGCTTTCATCTGCTTCCTAAAGTCAATCGGGCAGGGGGGGGGGGGGGGGAAGAATTCGCACAACCCCCCAAAATGGAAAAATTAGTAACATTTAAATTAATTTGGGTCGAGGGCATAAAAAGACATAATTATATGGTCTTGTCAAAAAAATGTATACATTATTGGTATGGCGAAGGCCGGAACCATCTGCTGCGGCCCTGTATCTAATTATTTTGAAACTTGCCTCTTGTTTGCTCGTGCACCCTTTAGCTTGTAGTTGGTGTATCGGTGTTTGCTGTCAGGCACCTGCATGATGTATGCATTGGGCAGGGTGCATTGCGTGTGCATAGACAGCAGTTGGTCTGGGGAGAAAATATTATCACTGAACTCATCAAGTTTGCAGACGGTAATTATCTTTTGTGATACAAAAAACAAAAACAAGATGAGAAGTAATCGACAAAGCAAAATATTACCTAGTGCTTAGATTCTTATAATGGAATCAAATTTTATGTCCGTGTAACACACACGAACAGGCACAATAACATCAATGGGTGACCGTCTTCACTCCTAGAAGCTGATTCAGCTTTTCAAAATCCCGAAAAGCTGAATTTCAGCTGTTTGGTTCAGACAGAACAGGCCTTCAGCCAGCCTGTTCCAAATGCAAAAGTCATACATTCTCATGAGCCCCTGCATCCGCAGGAGCTCATGGGAATGTATATCGCTTGCTGGCCATGGATTTATGGGGCATATTTATGTCCCGTTTACATTCATTTCATATTCTCGCACTGTCACCCATGCACATCACATTGTTGCATGATGACCTGTAAATTATCTCCCAGGCTTTTGTGAAAAATAAAATCGTTTTGAGGTGGGCGTTTGCGCGTTGCTTAGCACGGGAGTGCTGTCCCTTACACAAACATTATCTAGTAGCTTCCCTTCGTAAAAATGGCGACTACCATAAAGACTTGTTGTTTGCAAACGCTTTCGAGGAAACCTTGTTTTGGATAAATGCGAGGACATAAGAAATGAGAAGACCACGATATAGCATGTTCGACGTACCGTCACCATTCCCTGGGCCATTTTTGGACGCTGTGGACGTCGCTCAGTGCTTCCCAGTACCGGCCCAGAAGTGAAAGTTGGATAGTCATCTTTCGTTGTTGTTGCACGAGAATTGTGGGTGTTACCGTGTACGGACAGATGCAACTGGAAGTGACCTTTGGCAGCTGAGTGGCGTATACCTGTTTGCATGAACTGTGACAGCCGTCAAGGACGTCTGACACTCTACAGCAGCTATAGTAACGTGAATGTTCGGGGATCCCATCTGATGAGGCCCTGTCAGGGTTGCACTTCAAGTCAGGTAGGGACTTCGAAATTTTTTTTCGCTGTCCTCAACTGACTAATTGCTGAACCAGGACCTTTAATGTTAAGGTCTCGGGGTCATTAACAACGGGTGTGTTCAAGTTGATGAGAATTGTTCATAAATACAAGCATGAATTCTCATTTGATTGATTTGATTTATAATTGATCATAGATACATGTGTATACATGTGTCAGTCGAGGTAATGATTCTTATGGTGGGCAGAGTTCTGTAGATGATAGCACATAATTAATTGTTTGCTACTTGTTATGTCACTAAACTTTGACTGGTCATGTCCGTGAATACCAAGGCACTGATTTTGTATCTTTCCGGACAGTCCAGAACAATGTGATGTGATATCAACCCAGAAAGTTAAGAAACGTTTGGGCCAACTTGTATAGCATAGTTTTGTTGATGTCAGTGTAATCAGCAGTTTAAAGCAAAGGTGTTAACCCCATTTTGTATTGAGGTCCCTGGTACTGTGTACAGTACTGGTGTCTGCTTGTACAAGAGGGTTAATGTTATTGTCAGGGATGATAACCCTACCTGACATACTAGTGATAGCATCATAGAAATATAAATTACTAATTTAATAAGATAATTGGGTCATCTGGCATAGATCCATAACTGCAGTAGTGCAAACCAACAGCACAGTTTCTGGTGTCTGGTCACAGTACAGATCAACCTCACTATTTTTTCCCACACCAGTTTATACAGCTGAGTCGGTTATACATGTGGATGCCCATCGGAGCAAAAGGTCCTTAGGCCAATGGCAGTCTTAGTTGGCCCGCACGCTGGTGATGCCTAAGACTGATGTCGGCCCGAGCATCCTTTTAATTTGTTAACTGGTTGGATGTGGATTCAGCCTGACAATATGTAGCGCAGAAGCAGGTATTGCGATCTTAGTTTATGGCTCTCTGTTGCCTCGTTACACTGAGGCTGACTTGCATCACTTTATTGGGTCACGCTGTGCCGAGCAGAGGCTTAAAATTTACACAAATTCAGTTGATGCTGTTCAACTTTCTGGCTACCAGGTATCGCAATATACTAACTCACTCGAGGCACCCCACATCAATAGCTGCGAAAGTATCCTATAGCGTTTATGCCGGCAATGTCATACGACACGTTCACAGCTTTTGATGCGGGGCCTTGACTGAGTTAAAGCTGACCTGTATTCACTGTATGGGGTCACGTAGGCTGATTGGGTCATTAGACTAGTGGATTCAGGATACACATAGCTCTATTACGTTGCCTGAATAGCACGTTCATGCTCATCATCCTGTTTCCTTGTGTTACCTTCCATCCTCGTTCAGCAAGTTTTGCGTCTTAATTAGTTGTACTGGACTTGGGGCCACATTAGGTGAGTTTAAACATTTCCAGTTGCTGTATTTTCATTTTCTGTTTCATAACCATATTCAAGTGAGCGTGCGTACACACACACACACACGTGTGTCACTGTGTGGGAGAGAGAATGTGTGTGTGAGAGAGAGGAGAGTATGTGTGTGGGCTTTCAGGTAAACTCACGAACTATGGGAATAATGGACTAGGTCTGTTACTGAAACGGTTTATTTTAAAGTACCATTAAGCGTAAAGTTTAAGACACATTTCAGCACCATTTGTGTTTATTATGCTGTGTCAACACACCTAATGAAGTTGGTACACACAGCAAAAGCACATTCATAATCGCACCTTTTTTTTTTGTTGGCAAAGCCGTTAGCATGTCGGTCTATTTTTAGCTGTTTCTCGTATTGATAGTGTTGTATAAATAGAACAGAGTGGAGTCATTGTCAGGTTACTTAATGTTCTGAACTGGATTGTCATGTGTCTAAGTGAACCATAACTAGACCTGTGGCTGCGTATAGCATTTCGTAACCATCTGTTGCAGAAGTGTATCTTTGAATAGTTACCGTGGTAGTGGGCCTTCAAATAGGTGATGTGTCAAGACAATTGCAGTCATGATAAGTACATGGGCCATCCCCTACAGTTGGTACACCATCTTTATAGCCATCTCATGAAGTACTTCACAGCATAGTAAAGCATGAGTTTTTCATTCAAAATCAGACTACGACATTTTTGTCATCATAATCAGCAGACTGTGTGTTATTCACAGATAAGCAGAAGACTATCTATAGAGGGACATTTCTTTCTAATTTTAGATTGATTACATATATAGAGCATGAAAAACTATTTACTGAATGTTGTGGTCAGATAGTTAACATTTTCTTCCTTCGTAAATATTTTTACTTGTAGCAAGGGAATTCATTTGATAGTCGTACTCATAGAAATACATGTATGAAGAACATCACACACCATTTTCTTACTTCACATTTTTCCTAATAGCAAATCTGATTCATTACACACACACACACACACACACACACACACACACACACACACACACACACACACACACACACACATAAACACACACACACACACTATACACACACATAAAAATGTATGAAAAATTACACACGCACACGTACACAGGTGTGGTAATTGTTTGAACAGAAACCATCTGTTGGGTATTAAGCAGTGTGCGTCACACCGCTTCAGCCTTCTGTTGATTTACTTGCTTATTATGTGAACAGTCTGGGATATTCAACGCACCTTTGTGGGCATTTTATTGGGTTTGTGCCGGTTTTATGTGTGGGCCTTAGTCTCTGCCAGTGTAACATTCTCATTTTTAATGGTTAAATACTTATAGGCCTAACTCTATGACTGTGTTGGACGAGTGTGTGAGTGTGAAAGGTAGAGTGAGAGATGAACTTAAGTTCAGCAGAACCTGTTTCGTGTGACCACCCTATCACCTGTCATTAAAGACCATCATTTAGGTGGTGATAGCCATCTAAATGGTGGTCTTTAATGATAGGTGACACTTTGCTCTTCAAGACTTCTCTTGAGGTAGAAACTTTCTTTTTTTCTTGCAAAAACGTTGGTCACTGAAAACAGGTTTTACTTACCATATTCACCTTCAGAAACCGCAAAAGGAGATCTGTCATGGATTGGCCATGGTTGTTCAAAGGTAGTGCCAGAGTGGCTTGGAAGCTAATCTGGTACTCCCATTGAACTGAATGCCCTTGAAGACTAGTTTAACCCATTGTGTCCTCAGGTATGAAATACCCACATTTTGGAGTTGTCCTCTGAGGATTGCATTACATTGCAGGAGACAGATCGACCATGATAGTTCAAGGGTGGTGCCAGAGTAGCTTGGTACCTATAGGTGCCAAGCTATTCTGGCACCACCTTTGGAACTATCATGGTCAATCTGTATCTTGCTGTGGTGTGTCAGGGCTGAATGAGTTAACTGAGCCATCCCCTACAGCTGGTCGGCACATGAAGTAGCATAGCATGTGCACTGTCAGAAGATACAGTAAAACCTGTTTTGAGCAACCAACGTCTTTGTGAAGAAAAAATGGTCTTAAAAGACAGGTGCTGTATTACTATTAAGAGAAATCCATGAGGGCAAAAAGTGTCACCTGTCATTAAGATGGATACAGACCTGTACAGACACCTAAATGGTGGTCTTTAATAACAGGTGATCTCTCCTAAGGATGGTCGCTCAAAACAGGTTTTGCTGTATGACCTCTGAGGAAGAGAGGGAATGCATACCTGTACTTCATTGCGTTAAATACATGTAATGTTGCATTACATGTGCCACCATCAGTTATTTAGTTTATTGCCACCCAGTTTGTTATAAATCACTATGTATGTAACCATAAGATGTGCTTATATATGCATCTATTTGTTTTAGCCATTTTGAAAGTCACGTAAACCTGAAATGCTACTCAAGCACTGACTACCACACATGAAAGTGAGTCACCGCTGCTTGCTCACACACTCTGTTGCTGTAGTGTTGGGTTTCATTCCATTAGCTAGGTTTTCCCATCAGCCTGTTTGTTGGAAAGGGAACCTGTTGGCACAACGGCCTCTCTGTGTGCGTGATTAACACGCTGACCAGAAGACACCTAATTGATTAACTCTTTGACTGCTATTGACGATACCAGGCGGTGGAAAAGACACGTCTTTTCCACAACATGGTGTCGTCAGTTGCAGTCAATGGGTTAAACATCTTCTACATGCAGCCAATGGTACTGTTCACAGTACCAGTGGCTGCAGGCACAGGAAGGTTAATATATTTTACAAATTAATAATAGGTGTAAGTTTTTTTCCTGTACATGCCATGCATCTGTATTATCATTTTGTCCTGTGCAGATGTGTACTGTTGTTTGTCAGTGCACACAAGTTACACATGTTGTAAAGCTAGATACAATACAATACAATCATGGCTTGGCTTCGCGAACGAAGATTCTATAGGTCTGCAGGCATTTTCGTGACTGCGGAGGCCAATCCGGGACAGGCAGGTTCGACCGCAGTGGCTGCAGGGGAAGGTCTGGTCAGGGTTCTGAGTTACGACAACTCTGTTTTTTCTCCTGAGCCGCTTGTCCTTGAGGTTAGCTCTGCGAGAGTCCTCAAAGGAGACGGCTGCCCCTCTGTCTCGGTGTCCAGTGGTGAGCTCGCCGAACAGAGTGATCTTGGGTAGGCGATGATCCTCCATCCTGGAGACGTGCCCCGCCCAGCAATACAATAATACTTTATTAATCCCACATGGGGATAATTCGCTGTCTGCCCATACAACACATGGCATATGTCATCATTTACTCAGTGAAATAATTAAATAAACCATAAGGCATAACTCTCAATTAAAGAGATGAACTATATATAATGAACAGACGTATTGTTAACTTTGTAACACTTTTCCCATCAGAAACACTTATGGTGGATTCCCCCTGCACCGGCTTCTGGTGTCAGCAATGTTGCAGTGAACTACTGAAATGGCTAGAACTAAAGAACTAATGAATGGTGACAGACACTATTTACTGATATTACTGTTGAAGAGGGTAACAGCCTGAGGGACAAAAGAGTTGGCATAACCTGAAGTACTACTTTTGGGTACTCGAAGTCTGCCACTTCGTTCGATACCTCTGCTGTCATATTCATGTGGATGTGTTTTGTCATCAAGAATGTCGGCCAGTTTGTTCGTAATCCGTCTGTTGTACAGTGCGTCCAAAGTATCCTGGGCCCTACCAATCACCCCGCCCCCTTTCCGGATTACTTTCTTAAGACAATTTGATCTCTTTTACATAAATTTCTACCCCAGCACGTCGGTCTAAAGGTTAGAACGCTAACAATACTGGAGCAGTAAAACATCTGTAAAAGCTGAGAGCTTACATTAAATGATCTGAGCTTTTGAAAACAGTAAAGGCCTGCATTTTTTTCACAATAGCATCTGTGTTTTGTTTCCAGTTGAGTGCGTTGTCAAAAAGAACACCTAAATACTTGTAGATAATCTAACATCACCCAGATTTGACATTTTATGTTTTGTTCAGAAAACTGTTTAACCCTTTTAGACCCAAGGGTGCATTTCCCAAATTTTGGAAGTGTTATTTAACAACTATGTACCAGTTGCAG